>MU254221.1:0-21175 GCA_019669825.1 Calycina marina
ATTTTTATGTAATAACAGAAGACATACGAGCCCTCCTGGCTCGCTCCACTGACTTGCTTTCTGGCGTATTCTTGTATGTAAATCACTAGCTTAGCACGTCCTAATACCCTTCGGGAGGTCTTCACAAAGGATGAAAATAATCATCATCATCATCATCATCATCGATGATATCCTCAAGTTGTACAATGCCATTGCAGAAACTACGCCCAAGAGGCTCTTTCTAATGAGTCCAGAAGAGGCTTATTGTATCCAAGTTAGGGTCAAAGACAACCTGTTTGAGAAGAATTTTGTCAGCAATTCACTCGAGGGCGGGTTAGTGACGTTGTGCAAGACGCAGAAGGGAATCCTTGACTTCGGCTCTTTCATACAACCAGTGGATTAGCGGCTCATGGTAGTTGATGGCCATACCCCAGTCGTACTGCGTGCGCTTGAAGACGATAAATTTGAATGGGGATGACATTGTTAGGCCCACTGTCTCATGAACGAAGCGATGATGATGATGATGATTATTTCCGTCCTGTGAGACCTCCCGAAGGATATAAGGACGTGCTAAGCTAGCGGTTTATATACAGGAATACACCAGAAAGCAGATCGTGGGGTGAACGAAGCGATGCTGGACGAAAAGGAAGGCACAAGAGAAATAGTGCGTCCTATCAACAAAGTATCACTGTGAAAGTCAATTTCCCCATGGTTAGCCTATATCTGTGACTTTGCACGCAAATTGTGACAGGTGATCACTACATAACATACTGGTTCAACTTCAGACAAACTTCCCGTGGACTGAACAGTCCAGGTATCAAACATTTTTATCGCCAGAATGCCAAAATCAAATCTGAACAAGTGGACGCCCCCATCTAGCCTGTGACACCTTCCCCATATTTAGACCATTCGTAGCGATTGCTCTAACCTAACGACACCCTTTCCATGCACACTAACTTACAGATTGCACATACCAACCTTCATTCATCTCGCTGCAAAATGATTCATTCCTCTCATCATACTTCCCGTTTTCTTGTCTGGCATTGAGCGACGTTTGTGGCCAGAATTGTTGGAAGTCAGTTTAGTTGCCGCGCTCTTTGCTTCAGCAGCTTGCAATGTTTTTCCAGCAATGGCCGAAACCGTGGGAGAAGTGACATGTCCATGAGAAGTACTGGTTTACAATGCCATGGCTCCTCCCCCACTCCCACCTCCACCGCCACCAATTGCAACTGCTGGTTGTGTCGGTGTACTACTTTGTTTGCCAAGTTGGAACGCAACACACAAGGGCGCTAAAGGTACCATATTGCTTTTGTCGATAAGATAATTATCCCAGAAGGTTTCCGTCCTGCCAGCAACTAGGCCCAGTGCTAGTCCTTGCACGTTAAACCCTGTGTTTCCCGTGATTTCAATACCAGTATCCTCCCCACTGCCCTTGCAGACCTCGCGGCCTTTGACTAGACTAGTCAGTATATTATCTTGCAAGTACGAGCCACGCCTTAGCTTACCGTAAGCGGCTTTCATATTCAGGTTGACTGGAATCTGAAGCGCGATACCAGCACGACCGCCGAAAGTCTGGAGCACAGTTGCCTCCAGATTTATACTCATGGTAACGTAAATTTCGGCAGCGGCATCGACTTGCGCCTGCTTGACCTTGAAAGGCTTGACTTTCAAGGACCCTTTCCAGCCACTTGACCCTAGATCCTTCATCTTCTTGACATCGACCGAAGCTTTCGCGCCGTCGTTCAACTGCGTCTGCACCCCGGTGCTGGCAGTGATGCTTCCGGAAACGGCGGTGATGTCAAAGCCCGCTTCTAGCTTCAGGGTCGGCCCGAGCGCAAACAGCTTGGGAACCGTGAAGCCAGGAATACCCTGTGTGAATAGCTCAACGTTCTTGGTCCACCCCCTTCGCAACACTCCGGTTGCTGCAAATGTCAGCGGGAGATCAATGCCAACGCCCTTGGGCACAATTTCGATAACCAGGGAGCTGATACCGTCAGCATCAAAGTCGATGTTGCCCATGATCTGGATTGTGCCAGTCATGACACCCGCTGGCGATGTCAGATCTAGGTTGAATCTACCAAAACTACCCGAGTAGATCTGTTCTGGAAGAATACGATTCAGATCAACAGTGAAGCTCTTCTGCGTGTCGCCGATCGCGTCTTTCAGTTTCTGGACGTTGTTCTCAACTGTGTCCACCACTTTCTTGCCAGTATTATCGACCTTATCAATGCCGCTTGTGACTTTAGCCTCAACCACACTCTGGGCTTTGGTTGCTACATGTTCGATCTCGGTCGCCACCTCTTTAGCCTTGGTTTCCATCTTATCATGAAATTCAGCTGCTTCCGTCATCAAAGGCTCGACGGCATCATTGAGCTTATCTTTCCCTTCATCAACAACCTCTTTTCCCTTATCCACAACATCCTTCCCCTTGTCAACAAATTCGTCGATCAGCCCACCAACCGAGAACCGCCGCTTGAGCTCTGCATGCGGCACGCTGGCATATTTGCCGAAATCGACTCTAAACGGTATCCCGTGTGTCGCCTCTTTCCACGACGATCTTGTCGCGTTGAGATAGGCAGTCAGAGTCGCGGCGTCCGTCTGGACACCGCTTACGATCCATGGTTCGCGGCTGTTAGCCTCGGTGCAGCCCGGGTAGTTGGCTATAAGGATGAAGGCCCGGTTTTCACCATCGTTGACCCATTGCCACTCACGGATGGCGTCAATGAAGGTCGGGCTCGTTGTGAACGTCAACTTCATGCCAGTGCCACACTCTACATCTTGCAAGCTTTCCGCAAATCTGTCCATTGATACAATGCGCTTATCGTAATTATTTGAGGTATCAAGCGTCATGTTGGCGAACATACCACCTTGTTTGTCTAGCCATGTCTTAGTGTTGTAATTTTGAATGAGGAAATGGAACGTACCGCCCGTTTGTCCCCAAACGAAGTGTTCCCGTTGTTGCAAAGCAACTGTATGATGAGGAGTCCTACGCATCAAGGCATGTCTACTTTCCATGCCCGGCCAGTGGTGGTCAGACACCGGCTCGAAGACATTGTGCTCCACATCCATGCCGCGCGCGTAGTTGCACAAAGACGCGAAGACCCCCAGAAGAAGAAGAAGAAAAGATGAAATCATAATTAATACAGACAGCCAAGAAAGTAAATGTAACGTGAGAGAACTTGGAGTATATGGTAGGTAGCGCGGAAGTGGATCTTATCCACTACTTGTACACGCCCATGTTCAGTAGTAGCTAAAGATGGTGTATGGAAAGGAACGAATCATTGCCTGATGACCAAGTAATGAAGAAAAGGAATCAAGCGCAGGATCGTCCAGCAGGAAAAGGGCTGTCCACAAGTAGGAAAACTGTGAGATATAGTGAGGAACGAACTCGGGGACTCCCAGCAGCCTCAGAAGCCCGTTCCGATAGTAGGGTCCGCGAACGAAAGGAATGAGACGGAGGAAATACTTGTAGGTCCCTGAATAGAATCAGGCCGAAGAATGATTGCTCTTTGGAGGGTGCTGGGATTGGCGTTGCTCCCGTTATGATGACGAGGCCGTGAGGAGGATTGCCAAGTCCCGCGCCCGAGGATTTGCCAACAATCCCGCCAAATTGAATGGTCCGCCCTATGAAATGCTTACTTATTCAAGCCTCAATATGATTCAACATCACTGCCCTCTTACTCAGTGATGGCATATAGCCAGGTAATGTCGATATGAGACCGTCCACTAGGTAATTCTTTCGTACGCCGGACAGGAAGATGAGGAGGCCACTTGTTAGTAGGCCAGCGAAAAGACCAGAAGCTTACTTAAACTATCCAGAATCCTGACCATAACGATACCATTAAGGACCTTCGAGTGTAATATCCAAATTCTCTAGACACCGAGTACTTCATCAAGTCGGGATGGGCTGTCCCGTCTGACAAATTGAGCTCAGAGGACAACTTTAAGGTTGAGAGGAAGAATAGAGGTAGACACAACAGCAATAAAAGCCGTCATGTTTGACACTCTATGAGTTGATGAGATGGTGTGCGCGTATTTGGATAAGAACACTGGCAGGAGGAGGCTGAAAGTTGCGGAGGATGAGGGTAGCTAGCGTGTCTTGGCATGTATTTTATTTCTTGGCAGGCTAAGGTAAGCGAGCTGCTTCAGGAGGAATTTGAAGCAAATGATAGGAAGACTTTGAGCATGAAACGCAACTTCATTTGAGATTGGTATCTCGAAAACAACAGCAAGTACTTTTAACCATAAAGTGGTTTGTCAGGACCCTGATCACTCCCCCATCATTTTCTCCCCCTCAACTTCAACACGCAATTTTGCAACAATCAGCCATGGAAACTCAAATTCAGGAAGGGAAAATCATTCTAGCTATCGATGCTCAAGCGCTGATCTGCCACGGGAGATGCTGTTAAAATTTGTGTAGAAAGTAACTTGATTGTTATTAAGAAGAGTAACTCGTACTCTTCTATCTGTTTATATACATGTAGGCTTGCCAGCATTTCTGGGCTGTTCAGGATGCAGTGGCTTCGGAGCAGGCCGCACCGGACAGGACCTGAACGATATCCCAAGCTGTCACTCGCTAACACCTCATGATATCTGACAGAGCGGTCTGGCTTCTATCTACACATATGCATATATCCGTTGACAGAAGTGCTCTGTTTGTGACTGTAGTATAAAGCTCTGATCCGGAGACCTACTGCCCTTTTGTGTCTGCAGTCCCTGAATACCTGGTAGGCTACTGCCACAATAAAGCCATGTTGCAACTCCACTGGCCACAGCAACCGTGATTCCACAACCCCCCTGGTCCTCACAGGGAAAACACTTCCCAACATCGCTCTCTCTCGTCCATATCGCCCATTCCATACGCAGGAAGTGGTGATGCTTTCCCAGATCCATGGAATTATGTGTGCTATGTGTTTGTTTTGTTGTACTGTGTATGATGTTACCCCAACTGAGATCTGGGTGGTTCAATGGAAGCTGTGTTGAGGTAAGAAAACCTTGAGTAGTTGCTGCCGGCTTGCAAGAACGCTTCGCAGTATCCGCCTTCCTCTACTACGACAACCACCCGTGATTGCTCCCCAGCACAATCCCATATGCCACTGACCGGAGCCGGGCGTGAACCCTTAGGCCCTAAGGATAATCCAACATCGAGTCGCAGTCGCTTTCGAGATTGCCGTCGCTACTGGCAAATCTATCGTCCTACTGGCCACACTGTTATTTTGAGCATGATGGATTGGCAGCCGCAGAATCCAAACCTACCAGCACAAACCATCTTCTTCGACTCTGGCGGTGAGAGGAGTATACACAGCAGGTGCTCACCAGAGAGGTAGTCTCAGCTACCTCTCTAGCCTCTTTTTCTTACAGGATAATTATAACATGTAATAACTACCTCTACCCAAAGCCAGCATAAAACTGAAACAATGAGTGGACCATGCGGACATTTCATAGTTGATGATTATTATTTTCGTCCATTGTGGAGACCTCCCGAAGGATATTAGGACGTGCTGAGCTAGTGATTTACATACAAGAATACGCCAGAAAGCAAGTCAGTGGAGCGAGCCATGAGGGCTCGTATGTCTTCTGTTGTAACATAAAAATGCCTCCCCCGCCGGTCGGGAAGGCTACAGTAAAAGGTGAGAGGAGCTTTCCTCTGCTTGTAGACTCTCATAAAGAAGAGCTGTGTGTTCAGACGATAAAGGAATGAGCCCAATGCCTTGCCTGGCAGAAAGCAGCCTATAAAAGAACTCCGAGGGAGACCTGTTGAGTGGAGTGTATAAGAGAGGTGATTGTTAAAGTCTCATGGTTTTTGACCCCTGTCAGGTATATTCCAGAGTTTTCTCCTGCTGACATAGACGGTGATTTGCGTTCTCATACCAAGGTGAGGCAGCGCGTTATTTCTCTGAATAAGTTTAGAGGTGCTGATCACTGCTGTTATGGATACGCGTAGAGAATAGGTACCCGGGAAATTTGGGAGCCTTTGACTTGAGGAGGCGGGCCACGCCAAGGACTGGAGTAAGCGCGAGAAATTTCAGTCATCTGATCATACGGGTATTCAAACAGGTTTCATCTGCAATGAAGCTGTGTCAATAAAGAACTTTACCAGTGCCTCCTTGAAGGAACCTGAATATGATTCCATGCTGTGTGCCAAGAGACGTTACCCCCCCCCCCAAAAAAAATACACAAAAAGAGAGCTGGAACAGGGTGAAAGTAGTTTGACATGCAATATGACTACGGGTTACTTTCGCCATCTACTACCGGGCTCAGTATACGCGTATGGCAATGCTACTGCAGCTAGTCGGTTTGTCTGCGAGCTTGTTACTACATTAGATCAACAGCACAAATGGGGCTGGAGCACCGACGCTGTAGAACTCGGGGCCGTTCGTGTCCCAGTGTGAGAATATTATTCTCTCCCATAAGCGGTATTGAGTGGAACAATTTGCCGTTCTCTGCTTGACTCGCACAGTCTTGTGGTTGAATCTGCAACGAAGACCTCAACCAATCAGGCGCGTGCGTTTGGCCCTCAGCTTAGTATCTTGCACATCAGAGTCCTCGTCATATTTCTCAGTAGCACGACGTCGCTTCAACCCATTCTTATGCACTTGTCGCTGCAGCATATCGTTGTGTCTAGCCCGTAACAAGCATGCTAACCGAAGGTGCAAAAAGGATTCTTCCTTAACCCTCTCCTCTTCAGTGCAATTGGCGTAGCGATCGGTGTAGAATTGGAGAGATTCCGTCGAGAACGCATTCTCTAGTGTTACACCTCCCTCCACCTCGCCGGCCTCGAGAGAAGCCTCATCCTCTTCTTCCGCCACATGTAAACTTTCAATTTCGCGAGCCACTCCACTGCGCCTAACACGAAATGGTTCTTTGCCTGGTTCCGGCATGCTGAGCTCAGCGTCATCACTATCTTCCAAAGGCAAAGAAGTAACCGTTGTGATCAACCGAAATGAGCAGCGACTTCCTCCAGCGTTGTAGTGGCAATTGACACAAGAACCCTTGAGCATACCTTCTACGACCACGCACTCTTTGAATGGACCGCGAGACTCTTGGCAACGGCAGCATGCATTATCAGCACATACAGGCTCGCCTCGCTGATACCCCAAGGCGGCTTCCAAGTTAGTAGTGCCGTTCTGCAAACCTTTCAAAGTCTTGTTTGGATGTCGTAGCTCAATCTTGCGTAAAACATCATAATGATAAAGTTTTGCGCATGCGGTCGAGTGATTTTTTGGGAGCTCGATAGTCTCAGGATACGCAGCATCTTCGGAGCCCATAACCTCATCGCCAGCGTCTTCCATGCTTTCGCTCGGTTGGTGCGCGATCTTAGAGGGCGAGATAGCTATTTCATAGTCTTTGAGCACATTGCTTCTTCCACCACCAAAGCAGTTAGTATTTAACGTGTGGCGGCTGACAGATGTGAGAGCGCTCTCGTCAATGTGGTTTCTGGGAACAGATGCCTTTAAAACAGGTGTGCTATAGAATGGTTGCGACATGTTTTCCTTGCCAACCTGATAATCTTCAACCATTTTTGCGACGATTTCGGCAGCCTCATCCTTCGAGAGTTTGTGGACTTGACAGAGATGTCGTTTCATATCATAGCGCTCACGCATTGGATGTGTGTGTCGATTGCATTTCTCGTCAGGGCAGCGGAAAGGGCTCCTATTGTTCTTGATAGTCATCTTAGGGATACCAGAGTTATTTGGCGTTCCAGCAGTACTGGATCCATCTAGAAAGCGAGTAGTTGGCTCCTCCGTGATAGCTATATCTTTTTTTCGTAGCTCAATCTGATCCATAGCTTGTTCCATAGTCAGTTTGTGAGTATTTGTTAGGTGCCGCTTGAGATTCTTCATGCTGTTGGTCGGCACGTTGTATCTGGGGCAATTTACGAAGATGCAGGTAAGATCGGGTTTCACGGTGACAGACTCATCAGGTTCTCGGGGGGTGGAGGCCTCACAATTGCTGGTTATGCTTGCCTCGGGAACGATAGGAAAGGCGGAGGTAGGTAACGACGGTGACCGAAGAGTCTATGGAAGTTAGTCGTTATCGCATAGTCTATAATTATCGAGATGGACAACGGAAGTAAAGACTATACATACTGAATCGGCCCTTCCTCTAATTCTATTTCTCTCGTCAATCTTGGAATAGGCTTCGTCCTTCCCCATTCTGTGAATGATCTCCATATGCCGTCGTAGCCCCTTCTTATCCCTGTATCTGGATACCGTGAGTCAGTCATGATCAGACCCTCTCCAGGCGAGCGAGGCAGCGAGGTGTTGAGGTAGCGTGGGAGTTTCCAAGTATACATACTGATGATAGAACCGCTCGCAGTTCGGAAGCAAGCACGTATAATCGGTAGCAGGACTGATCACTTTGCCATCAGACGTGAGTGCCGAGAAACCGTGACCTGTCGCGTCGGCAGATGTTTTCAAACCACTCTCTTGCTGTCGATACCCATTTAGCGTATCCGCCTCGGCCTCTCCTTCTCCTTCAAGCTCGGCCTCATCAGCTTCATCATTCTCACCTGCATCTCCACCTATGCTATCGTCCTCGGTCTCATCTCTACCATGTCCACTGGCCAATTCGTCCTCATCTGCTTCCTCTTCCGCAGCTTCCAATGCTTCGCGCTCGTCGATTCTCATTCTAGCCACATCCTCGCTCAGATCGTGAACCTGCACAAGGTGCCTCCGTAGGTCCTTCCCACTTGTAAATCCTCTATTGTATCGTACACATCCTTGGAGCAGGCACCGACGTTTCCAACGCAGCGCTTCCTCGGCGACCTTATCAGAGCCAGTCTTCACCTTCCCCGCGGCAATATTTGGATTGGCAGGCTTTGGGCCTGGCTCGGGTGTTGCGACCTCAAAGGTTTCGACGATTCCAAAGTCTGATCTGGCAAAGGAAGACGCTGAGGGCTCCATGGAGGATGAGCCGAATATGGCGCGGGAGGTTTTGCGAATTGTGTTCTTTTGAGACGGGGTTTCGTAGAGTATTTCATCCGATGCCATACTTCAATATATTAATTAGCCATGCCCGTGATTCGCCCGAGCCAGTTGATCTTACCCTCTGTTTGAAGGCGTCGTGAGGATTTGGAGTGATAGATACTTTGTAGGTAAGATGGGGGAGCGGAGGTTCGCGTCTACTTGAGAGTTTTAGTGGGGGCTGGGAGTGAATTGAACTTGGAGATGGCAAACTGAGCTGGTGAATCTCTTTCTTAGGTACTGGCAATGGGCATGTGAAAAAGGCACATGTAGGTATTCACATTCACCACAACATAGAGCCATGTTTCATGTCTGGAAGACGAGAAGTGCTAGGTACCTGCACCTTAGTCTTGAAGGAGGCAGAATGGGGAAGGGAGAAGCTCGCTCCCTTGCTGATGAAAGGTACTCTCAACTAATGTACCTTGGCATATCATAGCAAAGGGTGGCAAGGAAGTCATGAGCATACCTAGGTAGCTATACAAAACGGTACAGCTTCTATGGCATCCATTCATTATTAGGTCACTCACTGCACTGAACAGTATGCAAAGCATGGTACTTGCTAGCAAGTACTCACAGGGAACCAGGAACCAAGAAGCAGAAGCAGAAGCAGACTTTTTCAAGCAAGCTTGAGTTTTCTAAAGCACTACAACGGCCTATTCTGTTGCAAAAGGAACACGATGAGAAGCCGGAGTATCTCAGCTACACCTGTCCTTCAGCAACACAACAGCCTGCGACCTCTTCCTCTTGCGCCTAATCTTCCTGACCAGCCTTCTTGTTGTCCTCCAGAAGCAACTTCATCTTCGACCTGGCCTCTCGCTTGGGACACTTGAAATGATCGTTCTTCCCGCCATCCTCCCACAGGAGGCTCAAGAAGCCGTCCGCCGTGACGAACATGAAGTCGTACTAGGTGCTTCGGAGTACAGGGACTTCCATGTTATGACTTAATGAATAGACATCCCCCACAGTCGCGCTGGTAAAATACTCTTGCCTCTGAAGGAGAACTTGGCGTGCTCGTGCTTGCCTGGTTTGGCAGTAGTGACTTCCAAGATCTTGAAAGGCTGCTTCTTCGGCATTGTGTAGCCTTTTTTTTCAGAGGGTGTTGGCTTGCGCCAGGTAGGTATAGGCAGCGTTTGCGTTTCTGACCGCTCTAGGCGCTTACTGGTCTTCTTCGTTTGCGTGCGGTGTCATTTTGGTTTGTTTTCGCGTAACAATTTAAGATGTTTCGATTTTATAATTTGCAGTTGGTCTCTGGTAAAAATGGGTGAAGTTTGCTCTCGTGCGGTTCGGTTCCTACGAGCGGACAGAAATTTATCTTGGGCGTAGTTGTGTGTTTCTGGACTGCATTTGGTTTGCCTACTTTCTGCCTGTTGGAGGGGAAAAGATCTGGCAGCTGCGGTCTTTATACTTTATATAGAGAGCGTATTTGAATTCGGTTCGGAAGAGGCGACCCATCTTAAAACGCTAAAGGTATGGAGGTTCGAGCTAAACGGAGGATATTCAAGTCTAGTAGTGCCTTACCCTACCTGGCGAGCTATTTCTAGCTGAAGTACCTATGCCACATGACAACTTGCCATAGAGTGACTCATTGGACTCCAATACATCCTGTATACCAGAGGAACTTCAATTCTTACGAGTAAATGTTGTCGGAGCTAGTGTTAACGGTTCTTAGAAGCCGGCAGGACTGGCCAGTCTCGCGGTGCAAGATGGAAAGATTATGACAGAACTTACCTGGGGTCTAGCCGCGGGTACTAAGATCATGGAGAAGTTGTTGCCTCGCTTGTGCATGAAGAGAACAGCATCGTGCGGAATGCAGATGGCTGAGCGCCTACCGATTGCTTGGCTAGGTTCTCGTGGGAATAATCCGAAAGTTCTCCTTGAGAAGCAGAGGCCGTCTGTACCTCAGTCGTATTGAACAGGCTATAACTAGGTAAGTAGGAAGTCATATTATGGAAGACTCTTACTATGTAGTCTCCTACACCTCTTAAATTTTGCCTTAGCTAGCAATTCTTCCTGTTCCTATAGTTCCCTACATGTCCTAAGTCTAGTCTTAGTTAGCGAGCTAAGATGAAAGCTGAAGTTCAAAATGCAAGATAGAGACCACGCTATCGAAGTGATAGTATGACAGCAGGGCTCAGCATAGCTAGCGATGTTCGTTTTTCAGCATTCTGTAGTCGTGTTCCATACAAATCACTGATTGCATCACTGGACTGGGAAAGGAAAGTGGAAACGAAATGGAAATGGAAATCCCATTTACTAAATTGCCTGGTTCATACCAAGTCGCTTATGCAGCCAGATGATTCTATGAGATCCTGGAAAATTGTCAGTTGAGTTTGTACTTGTACAATGTTGAGCGTACGAATGGTTTGGTTGAGCCATGCGTCTGTCTTTCTGTATTCTTCTCTCATGGCTGACTTTGGTGTTTGCGAGAATTTCTGGCTCAGGCCAGTTTTGTTTATGGGCATGTCAACAAGTCCTTCGTCGTGTATCGTTCAATACAACTACTTTGGAGACTGGCTGGAGACGAGAATGCACTGACGAATTAACCATCACTTTGCTGTATCTGAGTCTTGGTGTCCACTTTACGTCCGAAGAGTGTGTAAATGGGTTACAAAGTTTTAACAAAACATGCCAAAATGTCAAGGCTCCGCTCCCGCCGTTCTCTCTTGTCGATAATTACAGACGAGAAAGTCGAGCATTTGCACCATCTCACCCCAATGATCACTCTAATGCTTCGTTGTATTCATGCAATGAACTTGTTATACCGTCGTCGGAGCTATTTGGATTGACTTTCAAGACCTTGGTAAGTCTCTTTTCCATGTGACTGAGCTTCTAATTGACCAGCAGGATGTTGCAAACTACGAACATGATATCCGTATCTTCTACGGGTGCCTAGAACCCTGCTTAATTTGCCTCATCTACTGACGCTAACAGTAACTGCACGTACTACTTCTGGATCGTGAGCATCAGACTAATGTCCCGTCTTTGCCGGTTTTTGGCCACCTTTGTTCAAGGGAAACATCTATGGCAGGCTATCTCTAAAAGCGATGGCGATGATAGTCGTGACTTCTTGGGTGGAAAGAAAGCCAGTTTTCTTACACTGACCTATGCGTTGTTGAAGCTGTACATTACGGTTCAGGCAATGTTCGGCTACACCCGCTCTCTGAACATCAAGTGGTGTACTATCCCCACTCGTGTTCAGAGCATGGCAATCGCTGTATTCGTTATCATTAACGTGGTAACTTGTGCCCTTGGTTACGATGTGTTTACAAGAAACGTATAGTCAGTCGTTCCGTTCTCAATTCAACAACCAAGCTAATGTATACTAGCTGGGCGGAACGATCGATGCAAGCCTGGAGATATGTGGCTGATAGATCGGGTGCCATATCTACAGCAAACTTGGTTGTCATCTGGGCTTTTGGGTTACGGAACAACCTGCTGCTACATATGGATAACCGGTTGGGACTTTGCGACTTACAACAACATCCATCTTTGGGTCGCTCGGGTTGCTACTGTGCAGGCAATTGTGCATTCTGTCGCGTACACATTTTTGGTGATTCAAGGTATGAATCTGCGTGGTGAATATGTTCTACATGTTAACTTTTCCCTAAGAGAAATCGTGGTCCGCCAGCTGGCAGAATTATATGGCTTACTATCAAGTTCTTTGGTTCGTAGCAGGCGTCTTGGTACGTTATTCCGTGGCAGCCTCTCAGGGAGATAATGCTGATAGTAATTCACTTCTCTAGGCAACCATTCTAAAGGTCATATATGTTGCTTCTCAGTCTACCCTCTACCTAGGCATATGTATGAGGATTTCTTGGTGGTATATGTAGCACCATCAATTGGTGTTCTTGTGACTATGTAGTAGTAAGTAACTTGTATACTCTGAGAGCTATTACTAACTCGACTCTACTCACGTAGATATATTTTCAAAGGGATTTTATACATGGTATATATGGTCTTGTGTGATGGTCTGGATCTTGGATAGAGTTTTCGGAATATTACGCATCCTGACATTCGACCCACGGTTCTGGAACACCAAAGCCATCGTATCATACGAGCTAGCTTCGGACATCGTCCGGCTAACGGTTCCAAATAATCAGTATCTTCTCAAGCCGGAGCCTGGTACCTTCTACTACATCACCTCTCCGAACGACGCCATGATCTGGCAAAGCCATCCCTTCACACTTGGGTATTCAACATTTATCTCTGATGTCTCCAGTCCACCCGGCAATGTTTTCACCACCAACACCAGGCACCGCAAGCCTACCATCTCATTTTACCACCACTACCGCCAATCTCGAGTCAAGTCCGCTTTCTGCGAACTCCACCATTTCATTCGAGCTTCGAACTCTGCTCAAGCTACCCCCCCCCCCCGGGAGTCACTGGTCTTCATAATACGACCTTACAATGGCTTTACAATGCGTTTAAAGAAAGCCACGACTCCAGAACCTGCAAGTCTGCAAGTTCTCATCGATGGGACGTATGGAGAAACACAACCCTTTCATACATATGGCAATGTCTTGTTCGTAGTCGGCGGCACCGGGGTGGCCCTTCCTCTTTCATATCTGTCCCAGGTTACTGGGAAGGACTGTGCGAGCACTGCCGTACACATTATCTGGGCAGTACGGGATCATAAGTTTTTGATGGATGCCATTGCCGGCGACTTCCGTGGGCACCTGCCTGATGAGAGATTATCTGGCGGTGTGCGTTAGGCAAGAACCGGACATGAAGGACGTTGATACAAGCAACAAAGACTTCCAAGTCTATGGTGGAAGACTAGATGTGCATAGCGAGGTTGAGGAAACCACACAGGTTTCTGGTGGAGGTAGTTTAGCAGTTGTGGCCTGTGGTCCTGGTCAGATGGTGGATGTTGTGAGATGAGCAGTTGTGCAGAGGCTGGGTAGATAGAGGTCATGGAAGGATAGAATACTCTGAAGAGAGCTTCAAATGGTAGAGTACGCTCTTATAGCAGATGATTTATGACAAACATGATACCCGAGTTTATAAGCACTTATGAAAGCATCAGTTAAAAGACGATCTTACATCGTTGCTAGTGTCGAGTTTTGGGGAGTAGTATGATGAGACGACCAACAGCAACTATATAGGCAGCTTATGTGAGATTAGTAGCGGTATCAATGACACTGTTAAGCTATAACAATGGAGGTGCTTCAAGACTCATCCATGGGCGCAATTCCTTCGATTCGATGATATTGATGGGTCAAGCTGGCTTTGTAGTTTTGCAGGAATCAAGTGAAGTGATCCTTCTGAATGCGATCTTCTACAACAAGCCATGATAAGCACGCTTCAAGATCAGCCCTTTTCTTTCGTTTCTCTCGGGACCACTGTACACGGTCAGACTTATGGAGCCCTTTAGTGATACTAGAGTGTCAGTCATTCTGACGTTAATGCAGAGTCATTAAAACGTTTTTCGGAAAGCTGCAAAGGAGAATTTATGTTGAAGGCCATTTTGCCAGCTCCAGCCACTAGTGAGGCACTGCCGCAGGATCAAGACGAGCATATCCAGCCAGAACAGGCTTCGTGACAAGTCACAATACACCAATGTTCCCAATTTAATATAATGAGAAAGCTCGTACGAAGGTGAGAGCATTTTTACACGGAGGTTGGGAGAGTGTATAAAGACGAACGTAAAATAAAAGGTTCGTGATAACATATATTTCGTTAATACAAGTTTCGATAACTAAAATCTTGCCTCAACTTTCTTCTCAGTTTCGCTAAATATCGAGTTAGTATGTCGGATAGAAATTGAGTGGCATTCAACATACCCTAATGCCCAGGCACTGCTCTTAGCCTTGCTCAAAGTACTATTTGCCTGCATCTCGGTAAAGCCCTTTGCCTCAACAGCTGGGTTGTAACCCAATCCATTTTGCTCACCAACAGTCTTATCATCTACGGGCTCGGCAGTCTTTCCATCAGCACGCTTGTAGACAGTAACGACCACAGCGCCTCCAAGACCCAGATTGTGCTGTAAAGCAACAGATGTACCCTTGATCAATCTGTTGTTTGCCCAACCTCTCAGATGCCAGACAAGCTCAGCACATTGTGCGATACCTGAAGCACCAAGAGGATGACCCTTGGAGATAAGACCTCCAGAGGGGTTGATGACCATCTTGCCACCGTATGTGATATCTCCTGCGCGGACCATTTCGTGTGCTTTGCCGGGTAGACTGAGGCCAAGCGCATCAATCGTGATCATCTCGTTGGCAGAGAAGCAGTCGTGAAGTTCACAGACCTTGATATCAGCAGGTGAGACTTTGGCCTCCTTCATGGCAGTATTAGCAGCGTATTTGGTCATCTCGAACCCCATTAGATCGATGGCAGATCTCGAGAATAAGGATGGGGCATCGGTTGCAAGACATTGACCTGCAATCAAGACTGCTCGTTCCTTCAGGTGTGGTCGAGCATCGAGGAAATCTTGGGAGACCAGGACGGCTGCAGCACCTCCGTCTGATGTAGGGCAGCACTGGAGTTTTGTGAGAGGTTCGTGGATCATGGTAGAACCCATAATTTGTTCGAGAGTGTAGACATCCTTGAACTGGGAGTATGGATTTCGTTGTGAGTGTTCGTGATTTATTCTGGCGATTTCTCCAAAGTCCTCGTTGGTAGCTCCATACCTGGACTCTTATTAGCATGACTCTTGCAGTGATCATGTTGCATAGTAGATATTACTTCTCCTTGTACTCGCGTCCAGCGTTTCCGAACATTTGTGCAGCTCCAGGAGCATTTGTGACACCTCTTGTCGCCGCCATCATCTCAGCGGTGGTGCCAGTTGGGTTACTTCTGTCGTTCCAGAAACTCTGCAGACTGCCCGGCATCATCTTCTCAAAACCAACGACCATTATGCAGTCGGCGCCACCGTGTGAGATAACATTTCTTGCAAGATGCAGACCTGTAGAACCTGTAGAGCAGTTGTTGTTAACATTGTAGATAGGTATTTGGGTCATGCCGAACTGGTAGAAGACTCGTTGACCGCATGTAGAGTCTCCGTAGCAGTAGCAGGCAACACCTTGGTCGACATCGTCGTAGCTGATCTGGGCATCAAGCATAGCCTTGACACCGGCCTCGAATCCAAGCTCGGTGTAGTCAACTTTGCCTCTAGGCTTGATGAACTTGGTCATGCCCACGCCGAGGACATAGCATGGCTGGTTAGGCTTAATGACCATCTTGACTCTAGTGATTTATGTAATATGGATATGGATATGGGAGGGTACAGACAGTATGGAGCAATGAGAGTATGTAAGTGTAAGTGATGATATATGAAATACTTTACAAACCGTATCCAGGAGAAGTATGTCTTAAGGTATGTCGTCGGATTTGTCCCCATGGCAGTCGGTAATACTATGGGGTAAACTACCTCGGCTTTCCCCCGCATAGCTATATCCATCACATTATTTATCGCATGCTTTGTCATAAGTGTCGATTCACTTGCTGCGCTTACTATGGCTCAGACCCGGCTAAGATACAGCCGCGTGAATTATGCATCTACCTAGCTATTGTGGATATGATAACTATTCGTCGGATACTTCTAAGATCTCAGACTGGGCTGGGCTGTCGGTATGTGTTGCAACACCTCGCCACTGAAAATTTCGGCTATAAGGCGACTGTGTACTTGCCCTCAGCACATAACAACCTCCATGATAGGCTAGAGTACCTATCACATATCAGTCATCAAGAAAATGGAACCGGTAGTAAGTAATTCGAGTCAAGTCTCTCGAAGCCACGGGAACAGAGCTTAACTTGGCGGGATGAGTTTATCTGTATAACCAGATCAACGCCCATACCTTCACAGTTAGTTTCCAATTCTCACATACTCCGGATCCTGGCTCGCATTGATACTTCAGATACCGTGGCTGTCAGAGCTTTGGACATAGGTGATGCTCATGGGTTACGCTCAAACGCTTGGCTCGCCTAGAGCTTTCTCCCTTTCCACTTTATAACAGGAGGGCCGAGAGATTGTGACAATCAGGGAGAGATATGAAGGGAGAAACAAAATCCCTGGATTATTTCACGGAACCTGCAAATTTGAAGTGATACAGGCTGTAGGTAATACACTAAACTCCTAACTCAACAGAAACACCTTCTACCAGCTGAACTCCTACCAATTGGCTCATTCATTGCCTTCACTCCTTTACTCCAAATCTCAAGCCAACCATGGTGTGAGATAACGTCTCGATTGCTCAAAATCATGAATCCTAAGCTTCCTGAAGAGCGTCATTCACTGTCTTCGGTTTGATGTTTGGGAGTTGTTTGTCCTGGCACTGTCCAGGGTCAAAGTCATGAAGCCCCTCCTCCATCCATATCCTATGGATAGTCAACATGAATTGGGCCTGCTCCTTACCCATGGGGAGCAGCTCTTCTAGACCACCAATGATGATCCCCCATCATATCTGCAGCCTCTAATTTAGCGGCAGCATTGATTAAACAGGAGATAAAACATACCATGTCAATAATCAGATGATGGGCTACCAGAAAGGTTAACTGATTTGGAGCCGGAACATTGAACAGATCTACAGCAAAAAATAGCCCAGCTTGAACATCCAGTGTTGATTAAGAGCCGCCTATAATCAGTGGTATGTCGTTGGAGCTTTCGACCTCATGAGAACGGAAGTGGAATGACGACTGTTCTGATCTAGCGATTCTCTGCTGCCATACACCAGCAGTGCTTCTGCTGAGTCTTGCCCTAAGCATTGAATGCTGGCTGACAATTATGTTGATAGCTGCTTTGAGCTTGAATGCTTCAATCTCATGTGTGATTCGTAGAGAGAAGTTTTGGTTAAATTTTGAATCTGGTTTCAGCTTGTCTGTAGCCTCCGCTTGGGGAGTGGAATTGCTGGATAGGTGAGAGGTCAAACGTCTCCTCGACACTTTCTTCCATGAAAACTCGATCATCCTCGAACCGAGCGTTGGCCGCTAGCTAGTGTTTAGCAGTGTAGGTAATAATATATTATAGTCCATATTGACCAATTTTGTTGAGCAATCGATGTGATCAGGCTGTGATCATAGGACCAGGCGTCAGGCTGACGATGCTGACTAAGCCGTAGCGCGTTGACATAGGCTGTACCTACCACAGTACACTTCTAGCTCTTTAGTACTGCTAAATATCATAATTTGTATCCTACCTTCCCTATCGGTTGAATAGGTTATGAGCCCGTTAGCTAGGGTTTAGCAGCGCTCAGAGCATTCGCATAGTATACTGCCCCTCGAAGGTCGAGAAACCAAACCACCGCGAAGGTCGCGCAAGCCCTTGAAGGTCAAGGCCACCCAGCCTCTCTAGGAGATAGACTCACCTATATACACGAACAATTTCTTCGAAAACCCTCAGATCCTCTCGGTGTTTCCGCAAAACAACACCACACCAAATACTAGCAGCGTCGCGCTTCCTACCCCCGACGAGACTATAGTATAGGTCACCCACAACAAACACACAAGGGTTAGGACATATTGTAGAGAAGTAGAAGGTGAATAAGGAGGCGCATACGAAGCAGCACACTGAGGTGTTGTACACATATACAAGATGGGGAATATAAGGACATTCAGTCGATTCCGGAGCTGACGACGAAGAATCAGCTAGGATGATTTCAAGATATGAAGATGGAGCTGCGGGCAAAGGGTGTATCCTTTGTGATGGAGAAGACCATCCACATATACTCCTTTGTTACACGACCTTTGCTTCCGATTCAGCCAGGAGAACATGATGTTACTGATTCGACTGACATCGCGACCGGAGTCACTACCTAGCAACACTTCAGCAAGGCCAAGAAGCGCGAGTTCCAAAAATTCACAGCCAAAGCCGTGGCTCGGATCTTGAGGTAAGTTGCAGAAGAAGACAAGACCCTGTACGAAGAAGAAGGTATCACCGCAGCGGAATTCTAGGGGAAGTTAAAGAAAACTATAAGGAGGCGGATCATGTTATCTCTCAGCAATACTACCACCTTATTGCACACTTCTCGTTGACATACACAAAAGATGGAATGGAGGCTGGATATACAGTCCGCCAGGCATGGGATAACCTCAAGGAATATCGTCGTAATCTGATCTCTGTCGACAAGAATGCTGAACAAGCCTACCCCGACACTTTTTGGGTTGATTCTGGTCATACTGTACAGTCAAAATCCCGAATGGGAAGGCTACAGTCGACAGTATTCAAGTGTAGAGTCATATTCTTAGCTTTAAGGAGATAGTGGCAGCCATGGAGGAGAAGGAGCAGAGAGCGGAGCTGCTGACTAGAGAAGCAGGTCTCGCTGCGTTCGATAAGAATGGTCGTCATAATACTACAAGTCGCAATGAACCTGGTTCTCTCGGAGTTCGAAATAAATCATCGGCAACTCGTAACACCTCCGGCCCTCGGCCACACAATTCTACTCGCCGCGGCGGATCAGCTTCATCTTACTCATCTGACAGTGACTTCAATAACAAGTGCTTCCTGTGCCGTGGAGCTCACTTTGCCAGACACTGTCTATATCTCCAAGACTGTGCTCAGTTTGTCCAAGAAGCTCTAGGCCGAACAGCTTAAGGCTCGAGGACGCGTCCTGAACGGAGATCTTAAGGCAGTATCATTTAATCGAAAGGATACTGGTAGGAGTGCTGTGAAGAAGAAGACCGCTAAGACATTCGCAGCCGCCGCTGATGAAGAGCCCTCCAGGAGTGATGATCACGACGAATATATCACAGACGAGACTGCCGCTCTGGTTCGCGATCTGCGCAGTAAGCACATCATTCCTCCCTCGATCTGGGCATTCGATACAGGTTGCTCCAGACACATGACTGATCAACATGATCTCTTTAGAAAGCTAGAGACGATACCACAGAGATCTATTCGTGCTGGGGGGGGGGGGCTTCCTACATTCTACTGAGATAGGGGAGGTTGAGGTTAAGTGCGCTGATGGATCATGGGCGACGTTGTCAGGCACTCTCTACGTACCTAGACTAGGGGTGAACATACTGTCAGTGAAATTACTCTGCGAGGTTGAGCAACTAAGTGGTCACTTCAATTCTCAATTTATGCATATCTTTCACAAGACACCCGTCATTACAGCACAGCAAGAGAATGGTCTTTACCTAGTCACACATATACATAGATCTGCGTAGGAGTTAGCGTTTCCCGCAGCCGTGAGTGATGGGATCGTTGGACGCTCGCGGAAGGAAGACGATGACAGATATAATCTATTGCAACGTCGAGTCTCTCATCTTAACCCAGAGAAGATACGTCAACTACATAAGGTCACAAAATTAAAGAAGCCAGTCAAAGTATTGCGCCAGGCTGAGAAGAATATTTGCAGTACCTGCGCTATCACCAAGATGAAGGATTAGATTAGTCGAGTACTCTCCGAGAGACCTACGTAGCTTCTAGCATTGATACAGGTTGACTTAGCAGGACCTTTCCCTTCGTCGTTTCTTGGCAATATATACTCTATGTTGATAGTCTATGCCTATTTGAGAATGGACCGAAGTATTCTATTGTCCTCTAAAGACCAAGCCGCGACAGAGCTACGCAGTTTTAAGAAGCGTGGAGAGCTTCAGACTGGGAGAAAGATCAAACGCGCACGCTCTGATAATGCGAGAGAGTTGGTCAAGGTGATGACGATGATTCTTTCCGTCCTGTGGAACCTCCCGAAGGCCCGAAGGGTATAAGAACGTGCTAAGCTAGCGTTTTACATACAGGAATACATCAAAAAGTAGATTGAGGGGCAAGAGAGGGCCTGACGAGTGACTATGTAGGAACCACCCCCTCCATATAGCGTGGTTATAGAAGGTCTTTTACCCAATTGCCAACCTATGGGACGCTCACTTGCAGTCAGAGGACGTCCGCAAACTACCAGTCCACCTTTGCAAGCCGCTTACGAAACTATGCACTGAAATCACGGCCCTCACGAACAGACACCTCTAGTCCTACATTAGAGGCTACTACCGGCCAGTGGCAGCCAAAGGCCCTAACCGTACTCCAATATCTTCCCCACAAGCCTTCTCCTCACCGTCTTCCGGCTCCCAAGCCCCAACCCAGCCCTCCACGTATGCTAGCGTTGCTGCTACGACTACCACACCCCCTCCATCTACAGCTACGGAGCCTGCTCAACAGAAGCACCCGAAGCCCACAGCCAAGGCAGCCTCTAGAACCCACCCGGACACACGCCTATTCGTCCGTATTAGCGACAACCATCCAGCCCGAGCCGCAGGCTCGTTCGCTGTCCTAACCGGTCTAAAGCAAGCCCTCG
>MU254222.1:0-21131 GCA_019669825.1 Calycina marina
GGCATTTGGTCGGACGAGTACAGCTACTGTACACCAGGGTTTATCGAGCTGTAAAACGAAGTCGCAGATGTTGCCGAACGGTGAAAGGGGGTTGAATCGCTGGCGTGAAAGCGCGAGTTCGTTGTCGTTGTGAAAGCTCCAACTTAATTATCCTACATCTCGGAGAGTAGGCGTTTACTGCTGGTACCAACGTGAAGGTGGGAGTTTGACTTTGCCAGCCTTAAGTTCATAAGTGTAATGAGGTGGGTGTACACAGGAGACTTCCATAGGAATGATTAAAGGCAGGTTCTTGGGAAGATTCCCTCCAAATTGGCCATTCAAAGACACTGCGAAAGATCGACTGCACCATCCGCGAAATTGAGCAAGAAATAGGAAAGCTTTCATGGTGAATCATATTTCATTATCCCATCCATTCGTCCAATTTCGTAGCTATAAGCTCGTATAATACAATTCGTACGTAGTCGTCGTCCAGTGTTGTTTCCTCCCCTACAGACCAGCAGCATGAGAATGGCATTGTGCAAAGTTGAATGACCATGGTCAAACAGCAAGATATAAGGCAGGTCCAACAATTATAAGTACTAGGGCTGTAATTGCAAGTAGACTAGTATGGGCTGATCAGTATTGACGTTTGGGATTGGGGGTTTTTCCAGTTCCACGCCATGAGTTTGACTTGAAAGCGGAGGTATGAGACAAAAGAATCTCTTACGATTTGCGTTTCCCGCCGCAGATACGAGCGAAGAAGTGCCCGATCCAGCTGAAAAACTTTTGAAGTGCACTTTCGGATGTATCTGGCTGAGCATTTTCGGCCGATGGCTTTGAGGACGCAGAGGATAGTGGACGGTCCGTCACCTTTACATTCTCTGTGTTGCGTTGCTTCAGCTTCGACTGACCATTGCCCGTGTCCACTGCAGATGCTGTGGCGGTTTCTGGCTTCTGGCTTCCAGCACCTGGCCCCGTCGTCGCCGGCGTAATGATGATGCTAGGACCGACCTCAGGTTCTACCTCACGAACACCATCTCCACCCAGTTGTTTGGCATCGCTCTCGATAAACGTCGTTTCGAGTTGCTCCATCGGTTCAGCTGAGATATGTGCTTCTTTATTCGGCGACTCATCAGGTGTCATGTCTTCGGGACCAGAAGAGTCAACACCACTTGCAGTACCCTCAATTACAGCCTCATCATGTCCATCATAACGCGATATAGGGTTCTTCGGCAGTGAGGCAAGTAGCCCTTCTCTGTAACTGCCATGTTCTTCGGGAATGGAGTCGAGAGAGGCAGTACGCTCATCGCGTCTGTTGGGAAGCATGTGTGGAGAGGGGATTGTGTGGCCTTGGGGGTTTGCACCGACAACTGAAGATGCAGGTTGCAAATCAATTGCAACCTCATCCTCCTTCATATTCCGAGAAGCTCTTCTGATCAGCTCATATATAGCCTCTCTGCCAACAGGAAACTCTTCGATACTTGGATCATTTGGGTCGTAAACAACTTTCTCATAGGGCGAATCATCTCTTGAATTCGCAGCTTCTCGTGGAGCTGAGAACTTTCTGGCCATAGGCTCTCCGTCGAGTGGAAGATCACACTCATATGAGAACCGAGGGACATCTGCGAGACTATCATGGTCGTCATCGTCATCCTCATCGAAATGGTCGATATTGACTTGAGGCTTGTCAAGCGTAGCAGCAACATCAGCGACCTCAGCTGCAGTCTTCGCGACTTCGACATCCGCAAGTTTGGCCGTAGTATCTGCGATGTCTGAAGTCTTGGGCTCACCAAGCGCAGCAGCTACATCTGCAACTTCAGCTGCTGTGTTTGCCATTTCTACACTTTCTGAGTGGTTCGTTAGTATCATTGCCAGCCATATGCTCCTGGCATCAGAACGTTTGAGGCAACGGGGTACGTCTTACCGATCTGTGAAGGGGTCGGGCTGACATCATTATTCTCTCGTAAGTGCTCTGGCTCCTTCAATTGGTCATCCTTTGAATGCATTGGGGTATTCTCCACTGGCGAAGGTCTGTTATACGTTAGTCACCATTGAATCTTCTCAAAATATCTGAGAAAATCAGAAGAATTTGAGATTTACATACCCATCACCCCCACCCATTGATTGCCGTTGACGTTTCACCTCCTCCAAATTGCTGTTACCGCGCGACTTCTCTGAAGACATGCTTGCTAAACGCGTGAGAGGTCGATCTGGAGTCTCCAAGTCTTTGTTGGTTTCTTCTTTGTACTTGAACGGGCCTTTCAGAACGTTATTGGTGTTTCCTGCATTGTCTGTAACTGTGAATTGGTCAGCCTCGGCATGGGAGTTGCTGAGTGAAGTCATTCCGATATTAATCCCAAACCGGCCTTGGCATTATTGCTGTTCATTATCAAAGTGCGGACTCTGACTCAAACTCGCGTGATGGTACTAGGTTTTAAAGCATGAGATTGTGGTGAACTTACCAGTCGGAGCGTTCTCGTCTAAAGTCCACCATTCACCCTCCCCAACTCTGAATTTATACTGGTATTCCTGACCCTCCAGAACATTTATGTCCTTGTGAAATTCGTATTCGCCATCATTCGTCGAATACCACTCCATGGGCAGCGGGAGCCATTCCGGGCTTGAAAAGTCTCCGGCGAGGTAGATAGGTGGCTTCGTGCCAGGCTTGACATATCTGAGGACCACCACTGATGGCGCCATGGTACCTAAGTTATGGCTCTGATTATAGAGGTGGTTGTGTGGTATATCCTAGGTGATGGGTGTGTGTTTGATTGTGTCAGAATGAGTGATGTATGGAGGTGGTGAGAAAGTCTGCGATGCTTGTGTTGCAGCTAGAAAGGCATGGAGGAAGGAGCACGATGTCGTGGTTTCCTATTTGTGTTAGCGGGTGAGGATGATGCAAAACAGCAACGAACACGGTCCAGGTCCAAGCCCTATGCAAACGCTCGCTCTATATACCTAATGGCAAAGATGAAGCTCAACAACGTCCACAGCTTCCAAGTAACCCACTGGCGCTGGTGAGATAACACTGGTATAGCAGCTACACAACACACTCGTGTAGGTCTCTGTCGAACTGAAGCTCAACATTAAGGAACGGCTGATTTTATGTAGCACACGCATTCTACAACATGGTGGAGCTTCCAGATGTTGAAAATCAGCAGGCTACATCTGTTTGCATTACAACGCACGATCAGAGGATTGGTACACACCTTGTATGGTATGTAATCTCTATGTAACCACAGCTGAAGGTGGGGTAGATAGTCGATGTTGCAACTAAAGGAGCAGTTGGAAATAAAGAAGAGGAGATATGAAAAGTTGACAGAGTGAAGAAGATGCCAGAGGAAGAGATGGAAAATGGAGAGGAAGTTGAAATAAAGTTAAGAAAGTGGTGTCGTGCTTTGCGCCTGCGGACAAGTGAACGCGGTGTATATATGGGCAATCTTTGGCAGAAGATAAAGTAGTTGTAGTCCTGGTCAGGCCATGGCAAAGAAATGGCGGCCTGGCCTGGCTGGGTTATCTTTCCATGTGCGTATCCTTGGTTTTGAGGGGCTTTGCGTATGCATATGTTGGATGGAAGTCGTCATAGCTTGTATCAGACAGCATTTAAGCAGATATGTACCCAGGACAAAGGAAAAGGAGACTTCTAGCTTGCAGTAATAACAAAGAATACATAATTACACTAGTAGGATAGACAGATAGCAACAATACCAGCTCCATATAACATACGACCTTGTACCTATCTGGTCAAGTCGTGTGTTGACGCGCTGTAGGACTCCCGTCTGACCAAGTCTCCATGATAAGCTGGCCATGGGGGTATTGGTACAGCGTGAGCAGCAATGCTATACGTATATCATGTGGGAAGCTTATGTGAAGCCTGGAGGCAAGTTGCAAGCGAAACCTGGATTGTTGTTGACATGGTGAATTCATTTCTGGTCTCACATGATAAAGGCTGACTTTTGGATCATGTGGGTCGAAAAATTCCACAGCCTTGTTTACAATCGTGTTGTTCCATTCTCTCTTTGAACCTAATATTTCAACTTGGCGACTAAACGGTGGACATATCTCAGTTTGGCAGTGCAGACGCAGCCAAAATGTCCGTACCTCCAGTAACTGTGCAAATCAAGAGAAAGCGCACAGATGAGCCAGTGGAGTTCCTCCGTGAGTCTACCCTCCTCACCTCTCACAAGACGTAACCTAACACTCTACAGGCGTGCAAGAGTCGAGTGGGAAGCGGCAGAAAAGAGCGGCGGAGTTTGTGTTTTCAAGACAGCCATCGCAAACCGATTCCACGCAGCAAGCAGCAAGTGATGCTGTCCGGCGCATCCAGCAACTCGCCGAGTCCCGCACCTCATCCGCCTCTTCAACTGGAACAGATGGGGGAAATGCAGCACAGCACACAGACGGAGGTCAAGCTGCTGTACTGGCAGTAGTACCTGTCGGAAATGTTGCTAAGCGACCCAATGCTTGTTTCAATGCTCCTCAACCTACAAGACGATTCCACATTTCGCGAAATGTAGCAAGTGTTCAAGTCCAAACACCAAAATCCGGTACCACTGTCCAACAACGTCCTATTATCTTCAGCGAACGGCGACAAGTCAAGCGTGAAAAGGTCGATGCGACAACTTCAATCCCTACTCAACATGGCGAGCTCAGTCCGACAACTGGGGAGGAAGAGCCAGCGAGACCTCGAAAGAGACCTGGTGTGGCTGCCAGAATATCTAGTGGGTCAGTCCTTCCGATAATACCACAATACACGTCAGCGCCTAGCAGGAATATTCAGCAGACTTCTGGAGGATGGGACGTAAACTCGGAGAAGCTGGCGGCAGATATGGAAGCTTTCACACTGCAGGAGATCGGGAAGAACATAGCAGCACAAACGGAAGCCAACAAGCCAAAGCCTCGAAGTATTGCATCTCCATCAAGATTCAAGCCAAAGAAGCCTGCCCTGAGGTACCATGAGCGACATCCTGAGGAAGCGAAGCCAGAACCCGACAATTTTGACGAGGAGATGGATGTGGATAATGACGATGATTATATCATTGATACATACATCCGTATGCCAGCCAATGAAGTTGAAGTGGAGACTGAGGATGCAATTGGTCTTCTGGTCCTTGATTTCCAACAAGATATCGATGATTTCTACAAGGGACAGCTTGGAGAGGAGAGCGAGGAGGAAGATATCGAAGAGGATGAGAATGGTAGGCTTATATCCGTCGACCGAACGATTTGCTTTAACTAACCCTCGAAGCCGAAAACCACTATTCGGCCGACTACCCAGACGATGAAGTAGACTCCGATGATGAATTCGATCGCAACGCGCACAATTACTACCGCAAAGACATAGGCAATTACGACGACGAGGCTTTCAGTGATGACGGCGAGCGCTACCCGTGGGCTAACAAGCCATGGGGGAGGAAGAAAGCTGGAAGCGATGATGAAGACGACGACGAGATCTCTGATAGCGAAGATGTTTACGACTATACCAGTGCCACTATTACGCAACTTTCGAAACACTAAGTACGACGATATGGCGGCTGCTCTGTATCTGGAGGCTATGGAGTAAGTATACTACTACGAAACGGGTGTCTGAATACAATCTTTTCAAGCCATTGGTGCCGTTTGGTGAAGAAACAAATCGAGATCGAATGACTTTCATGAAGCATATCAAGTAAGCAACCCAACAACCAAACAACCGCCTTTTCTCTCCTTATCTCCATCTCCACCACCTAACTCTCTCTCATCCTTATCCTCATCCTCATCCTCCTCTATCACTTTCCCCCCAACATCCCTTGCCCCAGCTTAGTTGACACAATACGGAATACCATTAATATACCCACAATGCGTCGTGGCCGGACAATCGCCAATCTTCAGGTACCCCAGCGTTCCATCGGCTTTATAGCCGCATTGTTCCTGCTCACTAATTAGCCGCTTTCTTATCATCATCTCCTCCATTTTCTCCTCTCATCATCTTCCCCCTCCCCCCGCAAAAGCCGAACTAGAGTAGGGAGGAAAGCAGAAGGACATAAAAAGAACCTACAATCCCATTGAACCTCCCAGCGCATCTATAACTCCCATCAGACACACACGTCATCGGCGGTGGAGGAGGGTGCGGGTAGTTCGCCGTAGGCGTGCCGGCGACTGAGACCGTGAAGGCAGCGACGGCGACGAGGAGGAGGGTTTGCGGTTGCATTTTGTCTTTTTATTGTCTGATTCTCGAGCTGTTGAAACTGTACTTGAACGGTGTAGTGATGGACCGAGTTGCTTTGAATGAAGATGAGATAGATTCGATGGGGTTGGAGATGTGCTCGGGGAGATATGAGAGATGAGGATCTATATACTCATCCATAATCCAGCGCCCTGAACTCCTAAGACACCTTCACGAGCTCTCCACCTCGCACCTCTCGAACTCCTCTTCACAACCTCATCCCAGCTAAGGAAAATGTCTTACTAAGATATCCACACCTCCAGCTCGTGGGCTGATGCATAGGTGGCTTCCTCATTCTCGAGAAGCGGTCTGATCAGGCCGAGTATCTTGTTTGGTTGTCATGCACAGTATTTCAGCCTGTCCTCTTTTAAAAGCGTTGTTTGAATACCATCAAGTCGGCCTCAAGATGGAATTTGCGAGCCCAAGCCCAGCACATCACAATATGCGTTCACTTTCCCAAATGTATGGTTGTATTTAGGTCCCGAACCTTTTTTTTTCTGCGGTTAGTTACCTCCCTTTTCACAGTTCCGCTGTATCATCAGCTACCAGAGTCGCAAAGCTGAAGATACCAAGATGACTAAACTCCACACCTACACCATGTTAGCCGGCAGCCTCACCTCTCTTTATTGGGCTGTTCCGCCAGCAGCCTCACCACCAGTAAGCAATACACATCACATACATCACCGCTTCAGCTGCAAATCTCTAATGTAATACCATTACGTCCGCTGCTGCCGGCTCTCGCAGCTGCATGCAGCACCAACGTATTCACCGGACTCCACGATAGCATACCACCAAACCCGGGCTGCAAATCCGGGGTAAGTAAGCCGCCCAAGTGATATTCTAGCTGAGAATTAGCGGTCAGATGTTGTGTTTCACATCCTCACGCACGCTCTTAATTAAGAATCAGGCTTTTCCTTTTCGTGAAAAGAGGGTTACTCAATGTGCATCAAATCTTTGATTGCCGACACCTTCGCAATCCTCAACGGTAGCACAGAATTACGTACAAGAACCCCTAAAGAGTACAAACAAATACTCCAAGAATTTAAACTTCCCATCGCCAACGTATCCCAAGCGTAGCACGGAGCTCCCAAGAACCTGAAATACTTCACGCTAAAGATTGAGTGCCAGCAAGGCAAGGTGACCTCCAACCACAGGTCTCACGATAAATTGTCTTTCGTAGCTATTACCTATCAGCTATGATCCATGGTGTAGCGAAGGGACGGAAGGCTACATACTCTACAGTCTGGGTATTGTAAAGATCAGTAAATGCGCGATTCGTCGGCGTGGTGTTGATCAAGTTCACCAAGTTGGATATGAAGATCGCTTTAGTCGATGGCGAGGCGATAGCTGCTACTCACATCTGAGCTGCATTAGCAGGATTCCGCATCAAGACAGAAAGTTCGGCTGCGACTCACTCTAGCTTGCAACATTTCGAGTATCAAGCGGTACTCCATACTGCTGAGCTACCGTCGGGTAGAGTACACTCTACATGTTATAGATGGCTTGAGGAACAAACCCCAGATCTAGCAATCGATCAGCATAGATATTATACAGCAGGTCTGATCTGCAAGTTAACATCGCCGCCGAAACTGCATCTAATGGGGGGTTCCTTACCATGAGATTTCGGGTCTTGATAGGCAAGATTAGTATGAGGCAGAGATCCCTATACATAGCCAAGCGCTGCCACTTCTAAGATAATCCGTTGCCAAGAGGTAGTAGTATTTGGCATCGTGAATATTTTCGGTGACTCTGGTAATGACTGCCATATTTTGGATGGCGATGGTTCCTTTGAGCGCCAAGTTGGTTTGGTTTGCAAGCTCTCCTTGGAAGTCGTCAGTCGACAACTGATTATCGGTAATAAGAGCCTTAGTGATGAAAGGGCCTGCCCATTGCTTCAGGATACAGTAGTGTTGAGAGAGGTCGGCGATTTCATCGGTGCGTTCGGGATGGGAAGTGTCACGTTGCCGCATTCTTCTAATGGCATAGGTTCTATACACATATCAGTTTGTTAATACAAGGAAGCATATAATTGATAATGACCTCCACCACCATCCTCATGATCTATGGCCCGAGTGTGGTTGGAACCAATTTCAATATCATGCATCATGTCTGCGTATATTTCCCATTTTCCAGTTTTTCTGATTCTCTAACTGCGGATCCAGCTGATATATCTACAATTACTTGACAAGTTCGTGTGTTATGACCAGTCTTTACGCAAGTACCACAGTGCCGTCCAGCTGATTTCCCCTTCTTATCAAAAGCTTCCCCAGAGCGCTTATCGTGTTATATTTACACATCTACCTCACTCTGAGCTGATAAGTCGTGTGCATCCTCTATAGTAAGTGCACCTCCTTGACAGATACGAGTCTTTTTTAGCTCTATCGCGTTTGCTAAGAACTTTATTTGCTTTGCACAGAGTACGGACTTTGGCAGTGACAAGAGTCAACTGGTGAGCTAACAGCTCTGTACCCTTCGTTGACGCAGCAACTGTCTCAAAAAGATGGGTTGGCGAGCTTCCTTGATGACGAGCAATGCGATTCTTAACCAAAGTTGTTTGCGAAAAAGCATCGTTTGAGTTGCGAGGAGTCTGGGAAACCCAAGGGCCAGCATCCGCAGAAGGGGTTCCAAGCGGCGTAGGGGTTCGTAACTTTACATCTAGCTTCGACAATATCACCTCTGGATCAAATGACACTAACCTAGCCCCACGGAATCCAGCCTGAGCATTGTAAACTGTAATTGATCTTTTGTACGCCGCGTGGAAAACCAGAAAGAACTCGACCCTGGTGACATGAATGAAGTGAGCCTTGATAAAAGTTTCGATTTCACGACCGTACATCCCTTTAAGAACACTGAAACACCCGAAGTCAAACGGCTGAGTCGGGTGAGAGGAATGAGGAGGTAGCCAAAGAGTTACGATGTTGTGCTCCTAGCAATAGTTCAAATTTGATGGATTCGTGACTCTAATGTCCGTCTAGTACCAACATTCGATATACACCTTGTGTACGACCACGAGTGTGTCTGTCGAAATGTTGAATCCCTTGTAATCCTATCTCATTATTCGCCCATCCATTGCTTGCGGGTTTAATAGCCCATTCGTGGGGAGGTGCAGAAATGAAGGTCTGGTACTGATTAGTAAGGAACGGAAACCAAAAATTGGTCTTCGAGAAGAGCGATAGAAAATTTCATCTTCCATGTGTATACTTTACCATCAACTCTAATGAGACCTGCCCATCAAGTGTAAAGTCGATGAAATGGGAGCTCTCACGCCCACCCAGAATCGCCTGTCACTTAATCAGTACGCAACATACCTAAATATGGCCAGTAACTCGGCCAGTTTTCAGGCAGAAGCCTCCACCACTGCCCCCGTAGTTAATTCCAACTTACGGCCAAGAAGGTCAGAGTGGCTTCTTCCCGGGCCTTCTATTCTATACTGTCCTACACTTTTCCATTGTGTTTTCCAGAAGACTGCTTCTCTAGAAAATTTGGTGCATCTTAGATTCATCGTAGCACACTTGTGGACTCTGCGCGAAACATAATTGAAGTAGACATTCGAACATCATGATATCAATCTTCGACATGCCTTGGACGCAGATTAAAAATCCGTCAGATCTTCCGGCCGCGGACACAAGCCTGAGGAGGACCTTTCGTTCCTGGTATCGAGATATCTCTGACATGCTCACAAGACACAAGAATTTCCAGTGTCGATCTGATACTTAAACTTGGCCATGGCACTCTTTCGTCCTAGATCACTTCGAGCAGTCTTAAAAATCAAATGACAGCACAGTGGTGCGAGTTTGGATTTTGGGAATATGATGGAATAAGAAGTAGTATTATATCGTGGCCACGTGGGTATGAACACACTCGTTGGGAATTGTCCTGTATTAGCAAAGTTATTGGGACAACAATGCCGAATTAGACGCTCGAGGAAGTGAGGAAATGGGCGTAGGAAAACCCGTGTAAAATGTGATGAGGAAGCAGCAGATTGGGGTCTTGATGTTGTAAGAACATAAGTGCTTTCCACTAATTAGGTTTCCACCAGGTACCAGGAAGGCGTGGTCAAGGACCAGTCGTCAAGCCGCGACTACCTAACATCGAAATTTCCTCACTTACCAGCATGGGAAGTCTTTTTAGTATACAGTCTTTCGAGTTTCCTTAGTTAGGAGCTTTGTGCTCAAAATATCATATCTTTGCTTACCTCACGGTTTACTCAGCTTGTAACGGAATCACTTTCACGTGGTTCACTTAGGGTTGATACTTGCCTCTTAATTGTTTTATCAATCCAACGTTGCTTTTACCGACAAGTTCTTTACTTTGACTTCGCTTTAGAACTAGGATTAGTTAAGACTATCGGAACGATGCTTATAAGGCTTACTATAGTCCAATTGTCTCTTTAGCAATCTGACTTCTTTGTAACGTTCTGGGACTTCTCGGTTAGTATTCAGGCGTGGAATACTCAACTAAGATCTTCTCGAGTAGAAGCAATGTCGGGTTGGTATAGGAATGAAGAGGCAAGTATCAATCGAGGTGAATCACGTGGGAGTGATTCCGTTACAAGCTGGGTAAACTGTGAGGTAAACAAAGCTATGGTAATTTGAGCACGAAGCTCCTATCTAAGGAAAGTACGCTGACTATATAGAACCTTCGTGTACTACAGACTCCAGGAGTCCTCACGTGATGTCTAACTGGGTAATCCCTTGGATCGTTTCCATGCACGTCGAGCTGCATGAACCCGTCCAGTAGTATGTACCGAGTGTTCTCCCAAGGCTAACATAACAGATCACTAACTCTTGGTAACGTGATTGTGGGGTCGTGACATTCTTGTCGAAAAATGTTCGGAGCTAAGAGAGATTTTATGTAGTAAATATGCGATTTTACCACCTTAAATAGACTGCTTAGAGACTGATCAGCGGCTGATCAGTTCGACAGTTAAGTAAGTCAGTGAGAAGATTTAGATCAGTCAATCAGTCGAGTTTTCCTCTCAGCTGACGACTGACTTAGCTGACTTATTACCCGGTCTGGTGGTCTGCGTTCTTACTAGTCCCCGGCAAATTTGTGTGTTGCGATTTCTTCAAATAACGCAGTGGGTTGCCGGTGGAGTTGTTCAGATCGTAAGTGCTTTGTGATGTGCTTTTCTGGTCGCGGTATGTAAAATTATACCTTCCCACCGGAGTCGAAAACTGAAAGACTCGCTTATATAAGGGGTGATGACACGTGATCCACTTCGACGGCGTTGAGCAACATTTTTTTTCAGAATGGTATTCGGTCTACCTCGATGAACCATACAGTTCGTGTTCCTGAAGAGTTGAATATGTTTAGACGGCTTGCATTAATCATCCCCACTTCGGTATATAAAGCTTGGCAAAGTGAATAAGTAGAACGGACATATTGATACACATAAAATCCAGTACGAGACAGCGGTTTACTGCATAAGAATCATGTTTCCAGTGTCTTGTCAAACAAATAGATTCATCACTATATGCCAGGTCCGAATATCGTTAAAAACATGACGGAAAACAAAGGCCTCCTCAGCAGATGGCACGTATATCTGGGCCCAAATCACTGGAATGGAAGCAAACCAGCAGTAATCTATCCATGGTTACGCCTACAAATGTCTCACCTCCTCCAAGCAATGAGTCGGTCTGCTACTTTTGGTGAACCTACATCTCATTCACTGCGACTTTGGAGGCCATAGACGCAGCAATCAGCCGCCGGAAGCGAAAACTACGAGAGTCTGAGACATGCGGAATACTTTAAAGCTGTGATTGAGGTGTTCCCTGTTGCGAAGCCGTTTGTTGCAGGCTGGTATGCTTCGTCTCCAAATATGCATGTGGATAGCTTGCTGGCTTGAGCCAGGAATCTAGGTGATGCGTGGAAACGCCCTGATGCAGGCGAACATCTGACCAGTACCACAGGAGTTGTAGCAGCGGATATCACCGCGGCATACGGCGCTGACTTTATAGCGGGACTATCCTCCTCGGGAGGATACCACTCCGAGCCATGCATCCTAATATAGCACATCCTGTCGTGATGAGTGTGCTTCCCAGACTCCTGAGTGAGAGCAGCTCGGAGCAGTCAGCAGCTGCAGCAGAATTTTCTGTCAGCTACATTTTCGAGGATTTTACACTGCCCCAGTAAGATAAGCTCGATTGGATTGCGGGTGTCACTATACTCGTCAGCCCTAGTCGTTCTTGCGGAAACTTCTGCAATATGCTAACTAACCTATGAAGACTCCCCATGCGACAGGCCACAGCTTAATGAGAGCACAAGTTTAGGCCCCTATTCTTGCTATCAAAGAGACGTTTACGTTCTTGGTGATACATGGCACGGAAGATCAACCTGTGTATTTTGTCAACATAGATCACTTCGTTGAAGCCAACTCTGAAAATGTCGAGTTCCACCGTATCGAGGGTGCGGGCAACGCTGTGTTTTACGAGAGCCTAAGCTTTTAAATCGGATTCTTCTTGCTTTTGTAGATAAACGACTGTCTCAGAGCAGCTGAGATTAGCGCTGGAGATCAAACATTATCTCATTCACTTCTTGATCAATGGACTTGTAATTACCGGCCTAGGTACTGGCTGTTATACATAAACTCTCACTCAAAGCATGAATATCCAGCCAAAAAAAAAGACACACTGACCAAACCACCACCAGCGCCCTTCAATAGCCGTATCCATACCACCGCCGATGCCATTCGAGATTCCTTCCTACAACTCATTGCCAGTTCCCCCCAACCCATCCTTCCCTTTCATGATCAACCTAATGCGCCTCCCCACAGCCCCATATTCCGGCCTCGCACCTCCCCTCCAGCCCTCAATTCCTTCCCTCTGACTCTTGACACTAAACAGTTGCGAGTCCTCAGGAATGACTAGCAATGCATTCGAGCCCATGCCCGAGGACTAGGTAGAGGAATTACGCTACCGATCATGTCTGCTGCGGGTTCTGGGTGCGGTTGATGTTGCAATTGCGGTGCCTTATTGTGCCCGGGGCCTTTGAGCTTGAGAAGAATTCGTGGAGGTGACATGATGATGGGACCACTGCTCATGTTTGCTGAGAGTTCTGGATACAGCTGATGGTGTGACTGCTGTTCTTGGGCGTGCGATGGACAGGTGTTGTTAGCCTTGAGCTTGAGGATGAGTCGTGGAGATATGATCATGTCTGCTGAAGTCTTGCTCTGTTGTTGAATTTCCGATTGCGGCATTTGACTGTACGAGCCATGCTCATTGTTGGATTTAAGCCTCAGCTTGCCGGAGATATGTGGAGAGGACATAGTAATGGTACCACCGCTAATGTTTGCTGAGATCTTGGCCTGTTGTCAATTCTCTGATTGCGGCATTCGACTGTGCGAGTAAAGATCATCGTAGTTGTGTTTGAGCTTCAGCTTGCCCGCGATGTGTGGAAGAGACATGGTGACGCCGCCACCAGCTTGAAAAGGTCGAAGCAAGTGTGTCTAGATGTAAATGCAACTGGAGACCTGACATCTGGTGGGTCTGGAAGTAATTTTTTCAAGACGTAGTATAGATAAGTCTGTACTGGAGGACTTTTGGAAGTATGTCCAAAATAGCGATGTGAAGTACAGGTTTTATAAGTCTGAAGCACAATACAGTAGATGAGTCTATGCGTGCTTCGGGAATCTGTGAGTCTTTGACTTGCATGAGCGACACTTATCTACATGGCTGAGTGCAGTCATCGAAGCAATCACTCTTTGGCATACAGGCTGAAAAATGAACGAAACATATACATGCACTGTGGTCATAAATCTATCATCTTACATGCCATTCCTGTCTATCTCCCAGGTCTCCTCAGTGGGTGTGCCTCAGTATTCAGCACGAAGTCGTCCAAACTAACGACATCAAAATCCTGGAAGCACAAATAAAAGTACTTCAGCGTCTCCGCGAGCCAGAAGCTCTCCATGCTGTCAATCTTCACAGGCTGCGTCGCCGCATCAACTGTGATATCAAGCAACGCGCTCGCAGCGATCTCTGTCCTGCTAATCTTCTCAATAGCCTGGAACATCCTCCAAGCTGCTTCCTGCCATTTACGGCCTCCCGTGATCCGCCACATGATGAAGACAGACTCGATAGCTTCCGGCCGCAATATGTAGCGCCTGTCACTGATTTCTAGGAATCCAGGCGGGAGCTTGCGGTTTGCTATTATCGTCTTGATATGTTTATCCATTTCTTCTGGTGTTCCACTACCGCCGTGTTGATTAGCGAGACCTTCGTACCAGGCTGTTTCGCTCCAATGGCAGTCATAGTTCTTAGGGCATGCCATGAGCGAGAATATCTCGGGTGCTATGCCGTGCGGGCACGCATCGTAAGCCCAAACACAACCACCAGCCAACTCCTCTGCAATCTGCATGTCCTCTGGTCGGTTGAATATGCGTGATGCCAATCCTACCATACCGCCCGCAAAGCATGTTAAATGCTGATTTTTCGCCTCGAACTCAGGTCCGCTGCTTGTTACCCTTACATCACCGGAAAGCAGAAGAGGCTCGTTCTTAGGGTTATAGAAGCGTCCAAACATGAGTTGCTTCGCTACAACTATGAAGTTCTCATACATCGTCTTAGGTTGATCTAGTAATCCACCGAGGACTAGGAACTGCTTGGGCAGATATTCGTAGAGACTGTCAGACATGCCACCAAGGGTGAAGCTGTTGTCTTGGTCGAAAGATGGTTCAGATGCATCTACCATGACTGGCCACATGCCGGAAAGTTTCGTAGTATTCTGGCCCTTTTCGAGTTCATCGGCAATCCTTTGGACTGCATCATAGAACTTGGGATCGCCAGTGAGTTGCGTCAGACGGGTGAACTCAAGACTGAGCGAACCAAGCTCCGAGACCAGCATTCTTTCGGGAGCAGTCTGAGGTTCTCCTCTGATATATCTAGAACAACTATTAGTGGTACTAAAAGATGAGCTTGCATGTTTAGTACTTACTCTTTCCACTTCCATCTTGATATCGGCATCCGATTTGGTGTATCAAACACGCTCATCAGTAGCTCTCCCACTTCTACGGCTTTTGCTAGCAATGTAGGGTACTTCGCTCCGCTAACATCGTAAGCTGCAAGAAAGCCTCTATTCTGCTGTTAGTAATGCTCGAAAATCTCGGTACAATCTGTGAACCGCTGGACATTTGGCAAGCAGTGAAGACATCTTCAGACAGAGGAAATGCCTTGTTCCCCATCCCTGTTTACATTTCTTCGAATTGGTTGCTGAACCGCCTCAATTGCCGGATTAACGTCCAGAATCCCAAACGGAAAGAGATAGCACTGACCCCATATATCTGATCGTCGTCTCAAAGACATTGACTACATCCGCCTCCGTAGTCGTAAAATCAATATCCTCACACGCCTGCACAGCAAGCGCAAAGTCATCCTTCATCCCCATAATCCAAAGCGTATCCAGACTATCAACCAATGTGGCCGCCCACCCACCAAAGGTATCCTTCCATTCCCCCGACTGCGGTGAAATCTCGTCTCTTAACCACGCAAACTCTTTGTATCCAGACCAGCTATGGCTGAAGCTCGCTTTGACCGCATCTGAGCGCTCCAATCGTGTCTTCTTCTGTTCTGTGGTTTCGCTGGGCTGCGATGTTTGGATTAGAGGAATGGTCTTTGGTCGGCCGGTTGGTAAGGGGATGAACGCAGTTACTGGGTATCGCTCTGGTCGTTTTGACCAGTGTGTTTTCCCATCTTGGGGTATGGTCTTCGGAGGTCGAGGAACGTAGGAAGTGTAGCCGTAATTCCAAGTGTTTCGCTGGTTTGTGAGGTAGCAAAGAGTGACAGTAACAAATGCGATACTCAAGGCGACAATACGCCATCGCCGTACAGCCGGCATGGTCTCAATTGATCTGGTATGTTTCTCGTGTGGGGTTTAGAGAGTTGTTGACTCGGCCATAGCTCTACCAGAGGGCGTCGGCGGTCATGAACAGGTGGCACGATCAAATCATTGGCTGGCAGGCCTGTACCGCTGAGAGAGCACGTCGAGAGAGGCAATATTTCAATTGGAAGGACAAGTCAAACAGGTTTGATGGGAGAACTTGTTTGCAATGTTCAAGATACTACTTGAGCTGGCAAGGATAAGAAGTACCAAGGTAGTCGAGGCTGAAGTGGAACAAAAAGGCGGGTAAAACCTTATTTCACATGCCAAGTCTTGTAGGGCTGAGATCAAGGACTGCATCACTGCATCACTAGGTAGGGAGTCTACTCTATGCTATGCAGTCCGGTGTTTGATAACTATGGTGTCACCGGATTCTGTAGAACTGCAGGTATTGATTGTAACAAGGAGAAGATTCTCATTTTCACCGCTCGGGATTTCCTGTTAACCTCCATGTCGCCGTAACCATCAGTCATCAATCTAGGGACCGGGGAACCAGCCGTCCTGTGCTGTGCATACAATGCTAAAGAAATGTATACGGAGAGGACCGTCAGGGTAGTTTACTTCTGCATCATAAGTTGAACGAATTCGTTGTCTAGAGCGGGTCAGTGAAGCACCTTGGCGTGATGTGTAACCCACAGTCGATACGTCCATCACCGTCCTGATCAGCCTCGCGAATCATCTCATCAACCTCGTCATCTGTCAATTTCTCGCCGATGGAGGTCATGACATGGCGGAGCTCAGCAGCGGAAATGTAGCCGTTGTTATCTCGATCAAAGACCTAATCCCTGGTCAGCTACAAGCTCTCCATGCTCCTAATGAGAGTCTCTGGTATGGTAAGTCATACCTTGAATGCTTCTCTGATCTCCTCCTCCGAGTCAGTATCCTTCATCTTTCTTGCCATCATCGTGAGGAACTCTAGTATAATGTCAGCGTCCATCTTTTGAAGTGCGATCCAAGTTCCACTTCGTACCTGGAAAATCGATAGTGCCGTTGTTGTCAGCATCAACCTCGTTGATCATGTCCTGCAGCTCCGACTCCGAAGGGTTTTGTCCGAGCGATCGCATGACGGTACCGAGCTCCTTAGTGGTGATTTGTCCTATATGCCGCACATCAGCCTTGCTACTGCACCCTGATAATATTGTGGTCTAGCAAGTTTGTCTGCCACCACGATATGATCACCGCAGTACCCAATCACTACATATGCCATAAGTCGGTGTCACTAACCATCGCCGTCCTTGTCCTATTTCAAAACTGTTAGCACAATACCCCCCAATGCGCCAGCTATCGTGGGGTTGAAGCTCGACCTGGAGATGAGACTTACAAAGAGGGAGAAAGCCTCCTTGAACTCAGAGACTTGTTCTTCAGTGAGTGAATCAGCCTGCACAACAACTCGTTAGCTATTCTGTTCCTATATTCCTGGCCTCACTTGGCCATTGCGCGGCTGACAGATGAGGTAGGTGTATTGCGGGGTGTTTGCTGTGCTTCTGTGAGGCTCGTACCATAGTTCCGGTTCTATATTGATATGTGTATTTGGTTTCTAGTAGGTGTTCAGAAAAGATTCTGTACGTATGCTCTACCTAGTTGTGGCTTGGTGCTGTGCAGTGTGCAGAAGTAGCGTGAGGTTGCAATATCAAGTTTATTGATCGAGGCTGGACCCACAATTGAGCATATTTGGCCTCAGGCCTTCAAGCTATGTTGATGCCGACAGCTGTCATATCACGTAGGTTGCGAGGATAGCCATCCACTACCCCAGAACGACCATTTAATATTTCCATCTGGTTAATGATAGTATCCTACAGCTTCACTGGTCCAACAGCTGCCTAGTGGTCGCCATGTGGCGCGATCGAACCAATCTGTAAGCCAGGAATTCCTTTTTGCACTCTACTCTCATCGTCTAACTCCTCGTAGATACATATCTTATCGCCAATCATGCACGCATCACCCAGCAAAGAAAAACAAGTACGTGGCAGCAACCGGAAATGGTTATTCAGATCCAATCGGATCGGGCTCGGAGGAGCGTCGGGGGCTGATGTCCGCTGGCGCATTCGAGGACGATGCAGATGCGATCATAGAAATGGATCTCCTACCACCGCGATGGGCAGATGTCTCAGACGAAGTTACGGAACATCTCGCCATTATAGCAGATAAGAGTGTCAAGTTGGATAAACTGCACCAGAAACACGTTTTGCCAGGGTTTGATGATGAAGACCAGAAAAAGAGCGAGGAGGGCGAGATTGAAAGGTTGACGCAAGATATCACAAAAGGCTTCCACGATTGTCAGAAAGCGATCAAGAGAGTGGAACATCTGGTCAATGACAACAAGCAGCGGGGCGGTGTAAGTAGAGGTGAAGAGATCATGGCAAGGAATATACAGATATCACTGGCAGGAAAGGTTCAGGAAGCATCTGCAGGATTCAGGAAGAAGCAAAGCTCGTATCTGAAGAGTGAGCACCCCACGTGGTAGTATGCTGCCCTTACTAATATCTTTTAGAACTCCGTGGTCTATCTGGCATGAATACACAGGTAGAACGAGCGTCAACCCCACTGTACAGCAATGTCAGCGGCCCATCTATCATGGAGTCTGATGCCGACAAGTCCTACTCTCAATCAGCGCTCCTGCAGACCTCCCAGAAACAACTTACATCCAATGACGCAGCCATCATGCAGCGCGAGCGCGAAATCACGGACATAGCTCAGGGCATCATTGAGCTAGCAGATATCTTCAAGGAGTTACAGACGATGATCATAGATCAGGGAACTATGCTGGACCGTATCGACTACAATGTGGAGCGCATGGCGACCGATGTGAGAGCAGCGGATAAGGAGCTGAAGGTGGCCAGCGGATATCAGAAGAAGGGCACAAAGAGGAGGATAATATTCTTGCTTATCCTGCTGGTTGTTGGGATGTTTATACTATTAATGGTCAAGCCGAAGAAGAAGGATCGTGCGCCGATAGAAGGGAATGTACCGCCACCACCCTGAGAACCTCTATCATGGACTCGGACCTTACTCCAGTGAATAATATTCTGGTAATGTAGCCATCCCAGGACCTCTCATGCAGCCAATTCAGAACTCGGCATACCCACTCCGTGAGGTGATAGGAAAGCCTACCAGCTGCCGAGAACCGATTTGTTTTTTATTCTTGATCGCCATCTCTTGACATTCTACTTTACGAACCGCCATTTCTTGAACCTGTATTTGTTATGCTGCAGAAAATTGCACCGCCATGGCTTGTCTCGGACGATTACTGCCATTCTGCCAGAATAGCAAGACATTTCCCAAGAATGTGCAGCACTGTTGGCTGGTAGTCACAAACAATCCAATTTAGCATGATATAAAGGCCAGTGCTAGCAACATGATGAACTGCAATTGCCACATCACAAAAGACCACCGGTCAACGCCCAGTCGACGGCTTCCTTCGTCGGATCACGAAACAGCCATGCGATTATTTTTCTCCTCGCGACGCTTCACTGGGTGGCGGTTCAAGCTGTAGGTCTCATACCATGCATTTCCTTGTACGATAATTTTTGTACAGTTGGATATATACTAGCCGTACTACAGCCAGAAGAAACAGACCACTATAGAGGCCTGGGCCTCGGCTCTCTACCGCCCGAATATGTGATCAAGAGACCAGTCCCTATCAATAGCGCGCAATTCTCCGTCTTTAGCGATGACCCCCCGTCCCTGCAACTGGCGTTGCTGTTCCTCCTTCTGCCACTGCCACTGCAACTGCAGGTTTAGTGGAGGATAAGAAGTCTGATAGATTGCGGAAAGTTTTGGATTGGAGGTAAAGGTGTGGGACGAGTTGGATTGCTGGTGTGCAGATATTCAGTTTCACATTGGGTTGTTTTATTACCCTTGGGAGGATGTGATTTTTAAGGAGCTTGCTGCGTTGAGCTGAGACTGATTAGTTGGAATCAGTCACGATGGGGTAGCTATTGGTCGTTTGAAGTGGTAGCGATGCTCGAGGCGATGGTCAAGACTGTGAGTTGTATCTGGAATAAGCGTAGTGGAGGGGACCTCTTCGGTGAGTGAATTGGATTGAATGCAAGACGGACAGCTGATGTACAAATACATGGCCTCTGCACGAAGCTGCGGAAGTGGTAAGAATTATCTTGAAGCGCTTCATATCTGTTGCTAACAAAATCGCTAGTGTTGGCGTTTTCGATTTCGGCTTGGATTGTGGATAGTAGCAGCGCAGGAATTGCTGGAGGGTCTAAAAATAATTCTGCGAGAGGTTATTAGTTAAATAAAAGCGGCTATTGCTTCGTAGCATGCCTTTTCCATGGTAGTGGAGGCATACTGGAATTGATAATTTTCAGGGTTCATACTTAACTTTTTCCAGGTGGACAACTATATTACTAAATAGGTCTATGTTTCAAGTAAAATCGGCGGTCACACGGATTTTACGGCCGGATGAAGAGCCCATACTATACCCACGGGTTGGCCAAACAGAGTGCACGGTACAGGTGTGCACGGGTACACTATTACCCACTCTGTCCTCGTCTACAATAGAGGTGATACTGGTCTAATGACGCCCTTAAAACCCTTTGCTTTTTCCAGGTAGCACGGTCCACCAAGACTATCAGTCTGAGATTCTACAAACCGGACTGATAGTCTGTGTGCACTATCAGTATGGACTGTTTAGACTAGACTACTGGTATGCCTGGGGGCATCGGCAGTTCACAGGCGGCTGGAGAGGTAGCTGGCACTGCCTCTTTGGTGAGCACCTGCAGTATATACTCTTCTCATGGCCAGAGTCGAGGAAAACAGCTTGTGCTCGTAGGTTCGAATCCTGCGGCTGCCAACCTATCATGCTCAGGTCAACAGCGTGGCTAGTAGGACGACAGATGGACGGCTTGCGCACTCGACTTCCGACCCCTTAGGGCTCGACAATTCCTGCGCGGCTCCGGTCACAGTGGCAGATGGGATTGTGCTGGGGGCGACCACGGGCGGTGGTCAGCACAGGAGGAAGTTGGCTACAGTGAAGCGTTCGTGCAAGCTGGCGGCAACTTCTCAGGGTTTTCTACCTCAACACAGCCTCGATCAGATCACCCAGATCTCAGATGCA
>MU254223.1:0-21067 GCA_019669825.1 Calycina marina
GCCAGAGAGTCAATTCTGGGCTTTTAGATAGAACAACGAAGGGTTTTTACCGCCTGCCAGGCGGCTTTTCCCTGGGTATACTTAGAGCCTCGGACTATTAGGGCTCGAGATTAGTCATGATCAGCGCACACAGGTTCTCTGTAAGACGCTTAATAAAATTTCCTTCATTCATCCCTCGGAATTCAGAACCTATTCCCCTTCGGTAATATCAGAACGTTACACTGAATACACTCTAAGCAGTATTCTACCTCGCGACAACTAAATCTTGCGCCGACGTTATGTATTTCATACATTCTAAACTCACTATTGGCGCACTACTGTTTCAGGCACATATTAGAAGGAGTGGACGTGTTGTAGCAGTAAGCTGAAAACACTCTAGGGGGTATCTTATCTTGATATAACCAACCCTGTGTTGGCTTTGTATATTTCACGCAGTCTAAATTTACTATCGGCGCACCATTCATTAGAAGAGCTTGGTATGTTATAGCAGGGAGTCTAACACACTCTAAGCAATATCCTACCTTGCCACAACCAACTCTACGTTAGTGTTCTTTAATGTACACAGTCTAAACTCATTGTTGGCTCACTAATACTTGGCTCGCAATAGAAGGATTCAATAGATTGTACCAGTAAGTTTGAAATCTTTAAGCCTGCATCACTCACTGATTATTTGGAAAAATGGTTCTGAATCTGTCTGGAAATTGGTTATGAGATCTAGAAAACCATACTCTAAACAGCATCCTATCTTAGTACAATTAACTCTACACTTGTGTTCTATAACTCACAGTCTGAAACCACTATCTGCATACTACTACTTCAAGCTTATATTAGAGGGCCTTTGTGATGATGATGATTATTATTTTCGTCCTTTGTGAAGACCTCCCGAAGGGTATTAGGACGTGCTAAGCTAGTGATTTACATATAAGAATACGCCAGAAAGCAAGTCAGTGGAGCGAGCCAGGAGGGCTCGTATGTCTTCTGTTATTACATAAAAATGCCTCCCCCGCCGGTCGGGGAGGCTACAGTTGAAAGTGTGAGGGGCTTTCCTCTGCTTGTAGGCTCTAATAAAGAAGAGCTGTGTGTTCAGACGATAAAAAGAGGGCCTTGGGGTGTTATAGTAGTGAGTCCAAAGCCTTCCAAGTCTGTTGTAACGTTCTGGGGCTCCGGTTGGTATTCAGGCTGGGAGTACTCAACTGATCTTCTCGATAGAAGTAGCATTGGGTTGGTATAGGAATGAAGATGCAAATATCAATCGGGTTGAATCACGTGGAAGCGATTCCGTTACAAGCTGGGTGAACTTGAGGTAAACAAAGCTATGGTAGTTTGAGCACGAAGCTCCTAACTAAAGAAACTACAAAGATTATACACTGAGAAGTTTACCTGTGCGAGCCTCGCGAGCTGTCTTGCGGAGCTCGTGATATCTGGATCGTGACATCTGTATTATTAGAAGATTGACTTGATCACTAGTTTGTTCTCTGACCTATTTTAATATTTTGATAACTATAATGTAGTAGATGTTTAAATTCACTCAAACCAGAATCATTCCTACGGGAGAGTATGATTACTGCAATTCAATACCACTACTCTAGAAAGCTCTCAAAGCAATCTTCGCCACCATATACTCATCCAACTCCTTCTCCTTGGCCTTCTCCACGCTCTTGCACACCAGCGCATCCCACAGCCCCACCGGATAAAACGGCGCAACTGCCTCGCGCCGCGCAACCTCGCTCGTATACGCCCCCAGCATGTCCACCATGACGCCGAGCAGGTCACCGACGATCCGGCGCATTTGCAGGTCGTTGTCGAAGATTCCCATGAACGCCTTGCAGCACGGACACTGCGCGCTGTGCAGCATGCTGAATTCCCCATGACGGCGAGCCCCACGCGCACGTTATCTGCCACGTCTCCGAGAATGCAGCCGCAGAAGCCGTAGGCGAGGAATTTCTTGTCGATGCCGAGCCGTGTGGTGATATTGTGCTGGATACGGTTGGGCACTGAGTGGCAGTCGTTGGTGATACCGATGAGCTTACATCCTTGTTTAGAAGGACTTTCTGGTCAATGTGGTCTGGAACATTGTCAATAAAGTCCAGTCATACAGCGGGAAGTCTTACCTGTCTTGTTGACTAAGGTTCACCTAGGATGCGTTCTGTTGCCAGGCTTAAGATGACCTTGGCTGTACAATGAAATTGACCTGATTTCATTCGATTCCAAGAATTGGACGCGGTACTTATGTGCCTTGTCAACATGACTGTGTGGCTTCATCGAATTTTCGGCCTCCGACAATGTGCATTCGAGGGTATGTCGAAACTCAGGACGTTTGTCTTGGCTGAGGACGGTGATACCAATAGCTTCGCCATCTTCGGACCTTGGGTAGCATTCAACAGTTCCCTGGAAACTCTGACTATGGTACTGCCTATGGATTGAGTCAGTCGTGGTCCTTGTAATGAACTTTGGAATACGCAGGGTTATAGAGAGAGCCTTGATAGGCGAATTGACGAAGCTGGAGAAGGCGACGAAGTATAAGGTGTCCTCGCATGAAGATATGATCCTTGAGCACTTTGTGGACTGCTTGAGTTCCCAGGCCAGCTCTCATTGAACATGCTATCCTGCGGTGATGAGCCCGAGGGGGTTGACGAAGGTGAACCCGATGATATTGTCGGACGACATATGGTACGACGGTTGAAAGTCGAACTGCCAGTTGGGATAGGAGCTATGTTGTCATTCGTTGCAGCCCCTACAAAAAAATCTCCCAAGGATGCACCTCAAGCTGTGCTCGTTCTTCAAATGCATCCCATGCCCCCAGCTCTTCTAATAGCGTTTCACGTAGATCAAAAGCGGTCAGGTTCAGATGTTCATCGAACCATTGCCCGTTGGTAGTCCTACATTGTCTGAAAACTGGCTGCTTGTATCCCGAAGTCGTTGAAGTAGTTGCTGAATATGGCAACACCTCCATCGAGAAGTCGTCGGCCATTGGCACTTGCATCTGGAGTCCTTATAATCCTCTGCTTAAGACTCTGCAGTCTCTGAGAGGATGGCCCTATTTTCTGGGAGCTCAATTGAGGATTCTTGTCTTTTTAGAACGCCGAAAGAGTTCGTAGCAAACAGTTCTCATCTTGACTCATCATGCCCAGCCGCACCGAGTGGTAACGCGAGTCGGATATGACTAGTACTAATTGCTTCAATAGGTTTCGGTGTCAGCAATGCGTTTTGAAATTGTCTCAACGTCGCGTAGTCTACTTGGCTCCGTTGGCTGGCGGCTGCAAATGGATTTGTCAGTCATCTAAGATTATCCATAACCAGAGACACCAAATCAAGGTTTCTGTTGTCAGCCTCCGGGCTCGTGGTTCTAGAAGATAGTCAGATGGTTCATGTTTTGCTACTCGCATCACTTCAGAATCGTGAGAGTTTGGACATACCTTACACAAAAACAGATATCCCTATTCTCTACGGCAACGTTGTGAGTCAATGAAGATACATGGTACGCTGCAAGTGTGAGGAATAGCATCAACTTTTTCCGAAGTCGCATTACCTCTTGGTTTTTCGAACGGCATGCTAACTCGATGGTACAAACTTTTCACCCGCTCGCGCGTGAAAGTAGCTTGTCACATTCAAGTGGAATGCCCATCTCGTCTAGCCTCATTTGTTGGGTTTGACCGATTGTAGCAGGTCAATGTGTCGTCTGATGAACTCCCCATACTGCCGACGAGGCTGCAAATGAAGTTTTGTCAGCGAGTCGTCGATGTCTCAAGCGATCTGAGATTCTCATTCACAGTCCTCCAGACGCTGCTGAATGTGTGAGAACTCTTCGAAAGACTGCTCGCACTGTAGCCTAACATTCAAAGGGCCATCGGCAACCGAATCATACGTCGTCCAGAGGGCTTTGATACCGGTAATAGTCACCTAGCGACCAACCCAAGTCCATGCTTGCTATTTCTTGATCAATACACGGCCATAGGCCACAGTTTACAGGCCACAGTTTACAGGCCACAGACCACAAAGCTATAAAGTTGAAAGCTGCTCGCGTAGGTATCTTCAACTACTTAAGCAATATAACGGTAGGGCTTCAGAGAGGTGTGCTTATCCGGGTCAGGTTCAGGATCTTCCCTGTTGCTTATTATGATTCATAGCGAAAGAGAAGATAGCGACTGAAGACGAAGATCATAAAGGCTTCCAGGTATCGGAGACGTGCCCGGAAAGATTGAGTGGCGTCGTTTCGACGTGGTCAGCATGCGAGAGTTCGATTCATGCAGGCGCCAACTGCGGTGGCCAAACGGCGAATGTGTTCATTTTCGGCTGAAGAGAAGTCTGTGGAGTAGCGATATTTGCGAGTTATTTGACTGCACCAGCACTAGATCCGGGTTGCCAGACTTAAAGAGGATTCTCCTATCTTGTCTTCTAAGACTGCGACAGATTTTGCAAGCTATATTTATATGTAGTACGAGTATGCGCAGCAGACTGAAGATTGGAGACTGCGGAAGAAGCCAGGTATGGAAGTCCAGGCTCCAGCTGAGTGCCTAGGACCGGCGAGCAAGCGAGGACTTCCAAAAGCAGAGAACATTGGGGTGCACAGTTGAGATGGCTCACGAAACTAGAGACACATATCTGGGAACTTTAGCCCAGCAGCAATCCGTCCCGCCAGTTCGGTTCAGGTGAGTTTATAGCACCAATCTCTTCAGCTCGGTAGCAGAGCCGCTGGGGGGGGAGACAATACTAGTTCGCAGCCGATCGCGGTATGGTCGAGACACCAAACCATATGCATTTCCAGTTCATCGTGCGAGATTGTGGTCGTTGGATCGCAGGGATGAACCTCATCGCTTGTAACAGGTCTACATTATCCTCAAATCAAATCACCTCGACCACCTAGCCACCTCTCCAAGCTTGACCATTTCGTCCCGCTATCTTGGTGCATATATTCAATACTAAAAATAATTGACGAGCAGGCTGTGTGAACGCGAACACTTACCGTCCAGCATTTGGGAACAACATGCCTCAATGGCGCTCACCGTCTTCTTCACTTGTGTCCCAAAACGCCAGTGCAGTTTCTCTTGGTGAAGCGGCCAATTTTGACTGAGTGGCATCTTTCCTTGAGACACGGGTCAATTGGAAGCAGTGCAAATGCTGCTCTGATTCTGATACTCCATGCCCCATTGGGCCCGTCATCTAGCTTTGGGTTCAAAATACAGGGCTTCAACACCAAAGCATCTCATTTTCCAGACTTCTCAGACACCAAACGTATTGGTCTCTTTCTATATGGACCCACACCTGACATTAGTTCCTTACGGGCGTCGAAATATCTCAGTATACGTTGTATAACAATTCCTTGGGGCTAGCCTCCTCTTGATCTCTCCTATAACTACCCTGCACGGAGGGGGTAGTCTCTTTGTATTATAGCCACCTGTCAGGCCCCTCTGGTCTATCCCACGATCTGCTTTCTGGTGTATTCCTGTATATAAACCGTTAGCTTAGCACGTCCTTATACCTTTCGGGAGGTCTCACAGGACGGAAATAATCATCATCATCATCATTATACCTCACATTCGATATACCTGCTGTAATTCCCACTCTGCTTTGATGTTCCTCGCTGGGATGCCGCTGTTCAAACCTTTGATCTCCCGGTGGCTCTTATCATTAGCCAGATTTGATTTGGATTTGGTGCTGAAATTTGGGTATGGGCTGACTTCTTGTTTCCGCTTCAATTTGTTATGAACTCATAATGGATGCGTTGTAACTTCACAGTGAATGATACCGACTGTCACACAGGGTGGAAGGAAGATGTATTGTCTGGATTCTAAGCTTTTGCTTTCATCAATGTCGTGGCCTACTCGATTCAGCTACACGTCAACATAGCGGTTGGCTTGAACTTTTCAATCACATTTGACACTTAGACTAACACACAAGTCAGTAATTTTGACAGTCAGCGCGACTCTAGGCGTTGTTATGGCCTCAAACGGAGTGGAAGGCTTTATGCCCGTCATAGTCTAGCTCCCCTTCTGGTGATTCGTGTCGGGCCACGGCATCGACTACGACATCATCCAGTAATGGCTTCCCTACTCGCTCCTCATGTATGTCATCTTCCCTCTCCTCTTTTCCCTCATCTCTTTTCCCTCATTCCCCCATCCCATCGCTCCCTGCACATCATGACAGACGCTCAGACGACTCTCATTATTCATGCTCTGCGGCCTGCTAACGACGTTCTTCTGGCTCCCGTGGCACGAGCACGCGAGCGATAGTGTTAGCGAGGGTAAAGATGGCGTCAAAACGCTCGAAGCATGGGCGACCGGACGCGAGGCAATATGAGTGACGGGGACGATGGGGTCGAGATCGGTGGCGGCGTGTTGTCATTGGGCTGTGGGTTACCCGGTAAGGCGAGGAGGGAGATGGGGAGACGAGGGAGGTAGGTGTTGAGAGGGGAGGGAGTTGGGGCTAAATGAATATTTGCAAATAATATGATATAATATGATTCAATTACATGTTGACTAGTCGGAGTGGTGAAGTCAATGTGATGAATTTGCTTAAGCAGAGGGCTGGCTATTACGTGATACGGTACATGACCAATACAGAGTAGCACGCCTACCTGACAGAGAAAAGGCTGTTCAAATTGTTACGAGACACAAGAAATGGCATTCCAAGTTGTGTTTATCACATTGGCATTGTTTTTGCTGATCAACTATTCAACTTGCTTTACTCGGCCGTGTGTTCCGAGACGGTTTCTTCGCAGATATCGCCATGCCGATGGTAGGCAAGAACCACCTTATCTTCCATAGACCTCCACTATTCCCGTAGTCCGTTCCTTTTATGCACACATAGGTTCTTCAGGGCCACCGTTTCCCAGGTCCCTCCGTGATAGCTAAAACTTTTCCATGAACCGCAAGCGCAATCTCAATCTGATGTCGTGCGCAAAACTACCAAGCGAACCTCTCATGCCATTTTTGCTGTCCCTTCGCACTATAGCAACCGGTAACGCCAGAGCTTCCCAAAATTAATTACCCCAGTCTATATCGTGTTCTGTTGGGATGAAGTAGGAAGTTCCCAAATGCGTCGAGAAAAATGCGCCCGCATCACCTGCTAAGAAAAACATGCAAGAAAGAAATTAATAGCAGCGCTAAGAAGAAAAATAAGAGGGGGGTTTTACAGCCGGACTGAAGAACGATCATGAAATCTCCCCCAGGCAGAAATGTCATAACAATCGTATTATGTTGAGCCTCGGACTCAATATAAACATGATAGGACGGCGACTTGTCCTGCTGCTTCGTAACCACGCTCAGTAAAGAGGTGGTCGGTCAACTATCTGACTTGAAGATGTCTGAGAGCTTGGAATCGTGGGCAGACTGCTATGAAGATGGAGGAAACCGTGCAATGATACATTGTCCGAAAAGTTGATGTTGTTAGAGCCCCATTGGGTTATGGGCGGATCGGACCAATCATCCTCGGATTGCTGTGCCTGTATGAGCATCCGGGAATTGGAAACTATGCATTTGATAAGGATACATCGGAGACGTACCCGTAGCATAATCTGTCATTGGGGCCGGATTGGTTGATCTGTTGACCTGAGCGGGTGGCTGGATTCTGGGCGAGGCCATCTTCTCCATCATTAAAGGTGAGCTTTCCGAGCTCGATCCCGGGGATCCAGTAATGTAGCCGTCGTCGTTCGCACCATCAATTTGGCCAGACTTCAGAGTTCCATCCTTGATCTGTGGGGATGACCTTACCGATCCAAACTGTAACAGTCATTAGCTTCAGGCCCGTGGTCCAGGTTGGCAGTCGGTTGTACGTACGAAGCAATATTTATCCAGAAGCTCATTGTAAGATTGAGAGGCTAGTCCTGGCTTTTCGGCGCTCGGGGGAGGTGCGGGGTTGCTCAATCCCTGGGTTTTGGCAGGCGCTTTCTGCGACTTAGCAACGGTCATGGTGAGAGGAGAAGAAGGTTCGTCATCATCCTGAGCGAATGTAGCAGACTTCTTAGCTAGCGACTTCATAGTGATGCCGCTGCGGTCTCCCAAGGTCGAATTTGCAGCGTTGATTGCTGCAGAAAGAGATGCACCAAAGTCGTAACGATTACCAAATGCCTGACCATTGGGATGTGGCGATCGGCGAAGACCCTCGGATGTCAAGGCTACAGCTGACTTTACACCCTTCAGTCTGATCGGGGTAGACTCCCCCAAGTAATCGTCGACATCTCTGCCAGCATCATCAAACTTGTACTTATCATCGAAGGCTCCGAAGTCATCAAAAGTAGCTGGTTTCGGTTTGCCAGCTATTGGGGGTTTCTTATTGCTTCGTGGCAGGGTGTGTGCTGGTCTCGAGGATGCTCCTTGGATGCCTTTCTTGCCATTCTGAGGCTTAGCCTTCTTCCGGAAATCAATCTGGTAATTTGTGGAATTGTTATTGTCCCAGTACTCCTGTCCAGCGACACAGTACTTCACACAGAAGAACATTGTCTTGGCCTCGAGGTTGGCAAGGTCGGCAAGCTTAATGTTGAAATTGAATCGGTCATGACCATCAGAATGCTTTGGGGCTCGAATGTCGTTGTTGAACTCTGCAACAACCTCGGATGTTGTCTTCCAGTAATCCAAAGTGAACCGTGCCACTACCCACTTGTTAAAGGCCAAATTGGCAACAGCCATGGTGCCTATCAAGGTTTTATTGTCGGCAGACAGGAAGACTCTTTCAACTCTGACGGGTTGTGAGAGGCGGAGTGGTGTGTCGGCAGGGAAATTGGACATGACAATCTCCCACTCGAATGAAGGCTCCTTTGAGTTTGCCCCATCATTGAATGGGAATTCACTGTCGCTATCGTATGATTCAACAGGCGAGGAGCCAGCACTGACAGCAAGAGGTCTATCGACTTGAAGAAAGTGCCGAACATGCTCCAGGTGCGAGTCGAAGTGTACCGCTTTGGAAAAGGTGGGTGTACCAGGCATACTTGATGGGCGCCGTCTGGCTGAGGAAGGTCGAAGCGCAGGTCGAACGAGCTCGCCAGACTTCTTTCTCACCATGGAAGGTTTTCCTCGTCGAGATCGAGTCTCGTCATCTTCATCAGTGAGCTCCTCTTCTGAGCCATTGAGCGGCGTTTCAAGTGCACACTCCCTTTCTTGGTTGAAGTACATGGGAATAGACGTCTCGGTCTTAGACCTGTTGTGCATTGGCATTGAGCGGGGCTCGTTCTTAATTTCCACTGGTGAATCATTCAGCTCTGTGTTGGGCATGATCAGACCTAGATCATCAGGTTCGAGGGCGCCTTTGGCGTCCCGGCTAGGTGAGCCCTCTTTCCGTTGCTCAATCTCATATATGGCGGCCTTCAATTCCTCCAAATTCTCCAAGTTCCGGCCTCTTGAACCATCCAGCTTCGACTCCTCATCATCACTCGAGTTTTGTGCCGAGTCGGGTGGTGAAATGATAGCTCCCGGTGGGGTCTTTGACTGATCCGCGGCGGGTGGAGGTGATTGCCGCACGCCTGCTGGGATCTTCAGATGTGTGGGAGCCTCATCATTATCTGCCGTGCTTGGTGGTGTTATTTCCAAGTGCGGTGGAAGGTCAGAGGTTATCGCCGAGTTCTTCCGACGATGCTGTCTAGTCATGTAAGACGCCGACCGCGGCAACTCCGGTCTGCTGTTAATCGTTGGCCCGGATGGTCCATGGCCAGACTGATATGAGGAGCGCCGACTAGTGGTAGGAGTTGTAGTATTCGATGCAGCTGGGGAGCGCTGGGAGGGTGGTGTGTAAGGCATTCGTTCGACGATGCCGGGTAGGGGAAGAAGAATTAGAGGTCGTATGGTTTAGGTTTATGCAGAGCCGTTCGACAAGACGGTTGTCGAGAAGCCAATCTAAATCCTGCTCGAGGTCGAATATGAAATGCGAATTGAAGTGTTCCTGTTCTAAAAAAGAAAGACCGCGTTAGCCGATATTCTTTGTTGAAGAGGAAGGTGCGGACTCGGGAACGCACAATGATCGGGGAACGGTGACTGCCGAATTACGAATTCAGAGGACGTCTGGTGAAGTCGTGATGGAGCTTTGTTGTCGAAGTCGAAAGGTACGGCGTATTTCAGCAGACGCGCCCTAGAGATTTCGAAGATTCAACGATACCGATGAATATTTTGCTCCCAGTGTGTTTCCGAATCCAATTGGAGTATGTAGTGGATTGACGTGGCAGATGGTACCAGAATAAAAGCCGACTGTATGACTTTTTATCTGTTCCTTCTGTTGCTGTTGGGGGTCGGGAAAAGTATATATGGAGGATGAGGTTTCAAAAAAACCTGGAACTCTTTTTATACCGCCAACTACGTACGTCTCGCTAATTCCTGATTGCGAGAATACAAACCAAACCACGATGAATTGACTCCGATGGTTACGTGCTCTCGACAAACAGTGTGATGAATGCCAGCGAGGGAATTTGTTGAAGGCTGGCAAAGGCCTGTTTGATGGTGGTGGTGGTGTGGGAAGTGATGGGTGGTTGAAGGGAGGCAAAGAGGAAGAGACATGCAGGCGGAGCTAGGGTTTGTCAAAGCTACGGCGGACTCTGGTAGGGTGAGCAAGCAGAGTGGAGTGTTTTGTGGTGCCATGTGCAGATGGGGTGAGGATGAAGACGAGAGAGCGAGAATGAGAGCTTGGTTGCTTTGCTTGCTTGGTTGCTTAGTGTCGACTAGGGGGCATGGGCGGATGGGTCTGGAGGGATGGTCTTTTTCGCTTCTGATGAGCTTTTGTTGGTAAGATGCGCGACTTGGAAGCTAGCCATGGCAGAACAGGATTTTGAATAGCGTGCTTTGGCTTGTCCAGTGATACACGGTTGACCCGCTATCTAAACCGAGTCTGCTTCGAGGAGGTAATCAACTAATATAAACATAAACATAACCATAAAATCCACATACACACACATATACAGATCCACATCCACAAAAAAAGAACTAGCCCAAGAAAGAGAAAGAGAAAGAGAAAGAGGAGATTGTGGATGTCGACATGGTCGTGGTGGTGGATGTAAAGAGCAAAGATTCCATAGGCACGGGTATGAGACAACACAGCAGTTAGTTAGTTAGTAGGGGGAGAGGAGCTGGCCGCGTAGTAATCACTGTAAGACGCCGGTACTAGATAGGTAGGTATCTTATGGGCTTTATATAGCTACAATGACAAGGTATCAGGACACAATACCTTGTGTTTCTGCCAGTTTCTAAGTTTGAGGTTCGTCTAAGATTTCGTCGTCGCGGATACTCCAAGCTGTCTAGGGTGCAGTTACCTGTACAAGCATCGATTGAGCGATAGACAAAAGAGATGCTACACACTACGGCTGCATTGCTGAGCTATAGATCTCGAGTTCAGGAATATTCTCAAACCACTGCCGCCGCCTGCGGAGCTCGTCGTAGGAAGGTTGGAATGCAGCATTCTTCTGCGCCACTGGAGCTTTGCCACGGAACCCTTACGATGCTCGATTGACTGGCCTTGAATGTATACAGAGGCCAAATGGCCAGGCCTTGACTAGTTTGACACTAAAGCAACCACATCCGAGCCAAGTCTGTCAAACATGTCGACTTCAACATTTCGAGTATCCTGTGCAAACGCTCAACCTCATCTTCTAACAGGAATCTAGCTTCCAGCATGAACAACTGTTATTTCGTAAAGCTCTGTGCAAGATGCAACTATTCCATCCTTCCAGCACTGTTATCAATCACCTCGCCCGTCTCGGGAACATTGGGATTACGCGACACACCTGATCCCATGCACTTCGGGGATGCAGCAGCATGCAGACAGTGATATTATTGCCTTTTGAGGCCTGTTAATCGTACTATGTTCTGTGGGGTACACACTGTTGAAGACGATCCCTTCCTCCCAAGGTCTACAAGTAACAGCAAAAGAGCCTGTGGGAATACGATTACCTATACTTATACATCCACAAAGTCTGGACTCGCCCACGGCAGTTTTACTTTCCATTTTGCAACGTTGTAGCCACACTCGAGACATGGAATGCAGGGACTGCATGTAGATGGCCGTCTCACAAGGCACACCAGGGCCTTACCACAGTCCTCACAGCAAAATTCCATCGCATTTGGACAGATCTCTTAGACCGTAGTTTGGCAGTGCGACGGCTTCAATCAGCACGTTGTCGGCAAACTCGAACCATGTGGACCATAAGGTCCATATGGTCCATATGGTACATATGTGCGATGTGACTAGATGACCTCCATAACACTTCAGCAATCTCCGGGTCATCGTCTGCTTGTTCAGTTGCATTGGACAAATGAGGTGTCAATAGAAAGACGGTGCTGCATCGATTGCAATTGCAGGCCAAGGGCGTGTCGAGCGGTCTCTGTCATAATCTCACCTCTGCAAGCAAGATAGTCTTTCCAATGAGACGCGGCATCGTTCCTGTGCGACCTCCAACCTTTTGTCTATTCTGCTTCGCACATGCTCGTTAATGGGTATGGCGGCCAAACATCTACTAGACAAAGCCATGAATTGCATAGGTGGTGACGCGATCTCGAAAGTAGTATACGCGTATCCGCTGAGCGTATCGCTACAGTACCTTGAGGTACAAACGGAGAAAAGGCACGAGAGAAGCCTGAGCTCGTGCCACCTGGGGTCTTTTTTTGCATATGGCTTACTGACTGATTGGTCCCATTAGACCAGACAATAAAATAAGGAGCTCTTTGCAGTATCAAACGCAACATGCAGGTTGCCAGTGCTCTTGATTCTACACTCCTATACAGACATCCTTCTCATGAACAGATCAACTGGGACTTCGGGGATTACTCGCGTTTCAATACCTACCTATTTATCAACCATACCCTGCTCCAATCCATGAAACAAGCATGGTATAACAGGACTAGCCGTATACAGGCATATCCCCCTACGAACAAGAATACCATCTGGCAAAAGCAGATCTCACAATGCCCACCAAAAATTACGAGCACGGTACTTGGGGCTACAACCGCACTGTCGAAAATACTCATGATCGACAAAGGAAAACCGTACCTGATCCACGCGGCTGGCGGGAAGTAGCCACGACAAACACAGCTCTACGGCAGATATATCACTTCCATTGAAACCATTTCATTTCCGCATCATTGTTCACTGACCACGATATCCTCACCAGATTCCTCTGTGTTGTTTCAATGATGACGATAGTGACGGCGACAGTGACGGCGATAGTGACAGCGACAGTGACAGTGACAGTGACATCATACTTGCACTCACCAATTCTTTCCAGCTTTTCTGTCAAAAGCAATTTCCCATCTCAAATGCATGGCCACGTTAACCCTGGTTTTCGACGCCGCCGTGATCTGTCCACCACACCTTGTCACTGTCACGACCGTTGCTCAAACACCACCCAAGACAGCCAATCAACCCAAGACTGCTAATCAACTGCGAGCCTACACCCAGCATCTTGAGCCTCATCATTTGTCGAATTCGCATCCTTGGTGCACGGATGAATGCTTCCAGGAGCTTAACCTAGTGATTAGAAATTCTTGATATTATCGCTGCGGAATGCGAAATCAATATTACACGTCTCAAGCACGTCGGACTTCCACCATCCTTACCGTTGTGGCTCATCTCGACAAGCCTATATAGAAACACTGTTATCATTGATTGTGTCCGCGACCCGGGACCGCATAAGTAATATTGCAAAATCTCTTCCTGCACCAAGTCGATCTAGATAGCGGTGAGCTCCGCGGCTTCACAAAGAACACCCAGCTACGATGCTTCAGGGAAGACGGCTCACCACTACCACTAGCACCCCACCTCAATTCAGTGCTCTTTTCCTGTTGCAGCATGGCCGCGTATCACATCCACCATCACCAATCCACGAAATTTGGCGCCCACACTGTCCAGGATCTGAGCAGGGATGCTGTATAGGCCCTAGTCTAAACATTGGCGATTGGATTCCCAGAGCTCAAGAATCCTATATTGCTGGGATGGAGCTTAGGAAGTCGGTTTAGCTTGCGCCACAGCGCCCAAATGCTTGGTGGGACATGTGGAACATGCCTCGTCGGTTTTCGATCTTGAAATCTTAGCGATTTTCAAACAGATTTTGGAAGGCCTGGAAAATATGAAGTCGACAGGTTGCCGCGTCTCAACTAGGTGTCTGTGCAAAGATTACATGCACCACTGAGCCGGTACATCATACGCAGTAGCGCGGTACTACGCCTCTAGACTATGCCATCACTAACCTATGAAGGACAGGTCGTCCTGAAAGTCTAAACCAGCCTGGAGACTGAAGACTGGAGACTGGAGACTGGAGACTGGAGACTGGAGACATGGAGCTGAGGGGTCCGCATTGGATGTCATTCCAACTGACGACACGGCTCCACTAGGCATTCTATTTCATCTAGTTTCTCAACTTGCTTACTACTTCCAAGATGGGATGTTGCAGGATGGGATGTTGCAGGATGGGATGTTGCAGGATGGGATGTTGCAAAACAAGATGTTTCAAAATAGGATGTTGCAACATGGAGGATGGCTGTCGCAAGATACCATGCGTCCTCGCGTCAAATGGCCAGATGTGGCCATAGCCATCCGCCATGGGTCTCTCTACATCATTCTCTCTAGATTTTCGAGACAGTCGATGACTTTATATATAAAATGGAACTGCAAGCACAACTGCTTTCGACCATGCCAATTTCGCACAGTTCATTCAGCGATGAGCACGATTTTAGATGTGGATTTGGATTTTTGTGGAATATGCCCTAAAGATCAACCAAACCTTCTTTCTGCTCGCGGCACCCGGAACGGCAGCGGGACGAGATTGCCATTCACTCACTACCAAGCCAAGTACCTATATACTATTGAAGGAATTGGAGCTAACCGCACGCAACGTAGTTCGCGTCTTGCAAAACCACAATTCCCTCACAAAAGGTTTACACTAGAGCTGCACACGGCCTCGTTTGGCTTCCAAACCCGTCTCCGTTTCTGGGCCCTCGATTCCCAAAGATGTGCATCATGCTTTGTTATTAGCATAAACCAGTACGGAGAATTTTGAGTTTACACAGTCGAACCTCAGATGTCCCTGTATTTCAAAGCTACATTATAACCTCATAGCGGATGGGATCGCATATGCACCCCATGTTTCTGGATATGCGAGGAATCTCGCGCATCGTTGATATATACATCTTACATAGTCGAAGAACTATGTAACGTCAAACGAGCAGTGACTAATTTTATCTCACGATTTACCCAGCGCGATTTCCAAGCCGGGGAGCTCTCGAAAATTTTAGATACCTCGCCGCTTGGCACGGTACTCGTCTTTGGAAGAGATAGGTGCCGTTTGAGAGGATGCTCCCTTCGTTTCCTCAAAACAATCTGGACCCAGAACCTGGACACAGTAAAAATCCAACGCTGGTTACCCTCTTCCCTTTCATTTTCTAAGCGAATATGCCCCCAAACCACTAGCCTCTCCTGTCCTCTCCTCTCCTCATTGCAGGTATTCAGGCATTCGGGTATTCAGATTACTTCCTACCAGATATTGTGCTGATAGGATGAAGAGTTTGAACCTACATGACTGGGGGGAAGGAACTCGCACTTGCATTCCTCAAAGTCAAGTCAGCGTCCTGTCTCCAAAAATGAGCATTTTCCATTTCTTTCTGTGTACCATTTCGCCACCTAAGCTCGAGCTACACGTGAACGGTGATAGCGTAAGAGACAGTATGTCTTGAATTGATTGTAGCCTAGGAATCATGGCATGATTTATCAGACACTTCAACATGTTGCAGAGCTTCCGCCATATTTCGGGCAACGGCATTACCAAAAAACAGCTGATCCAAGCTATCATACCATTCTAACCTCCGTCTTCTCGCCCAAGCATCTGTCTCCTCACCCAAGTAAATACCAAGCCAACTTGGCAATTTCAATTCCAATTCCAATTCCTCAGCCTTTCTTGTCCCATATAGGTAGCCTTGCTGTTCACACGAAGTCACTGCCCCCAAAGTCAAGGTCACTAACTGTCACTGTATAGGTGATGCGATCTTCGATCGCCTACAGCATTGGACTGACATTTGCTAAAGTAGGTATCTAAGAGAGGAAGGGCATGTCGTACAGAGATGCTGCACTGCAATACTGTTTCGCTGTCAGGCCGTGCATGTGTAAATCTCACGCATGTACCTCTGGGCAGTGAGATGCAGCTATGCATTGATTCAATATATTCCCAGGCCCTGATGGGTATGGTAGCTAGCTAATCTTTGCTCGTCCGCAGAGAGAGAGAGAGAGAGGGATCGAAGATGCGCTAAGTCCCAGTCAACAGATCTTTCACTGCTCCACCCATCCATTCAATTGCCTAAGCACCTCTCCATACACACCTCTGCATACATGCCTCTGCATATATAACTCTGTATATACACCTCTCCACTCCCCAATATAACTTCAACATCAACATGAATACCCGCTAAACGCCAAAACATCCTCCAAAAACGAAACAAGCATCTCATCGCAGAAATAACCACACCACCTCCTCCCTCTAATCTAAAGTCTCCGAGCACGCCGCCAAATATATCATAAACACCCGACCGACATACGGAGTACATCACCAGACGCCTATCATGCGTAGCTTCATGCATACTCTTCCCCTTCGCTGCCAACTTGCCCAGAAAATTCAATACGAGCGTTGCCTCCACTCCCACGTCCTATTCCGAGTGCATCCTACATTTACCGTCTCCCAATAATTTATAAGGTTGAGAGATTGGGAGGATCGGCTGAGTAAGTAAAGTCACATTTAGTGGCAAGTGTCAAAAATTTTCGGAGGGGAAAGGAGCATTGATAAGCGAGAACCCCCTGTTTTAGTTTGGTGGCTTCCCAACAAACGCCAATTAGAAAATTCACCTCCTGAAGAAGCCTGTTGAGGATGCTTTTGGGGAGGGTTTCGAATGGCTGAGGTGAGGGTGTGGGGTGAGTTGGTGTTTGTATGGGGTATGGTGCGTGGATTGATGGCAAAGGTGGTTGATAATGGTTGGGATGACTGCATATCTGTCAATGATAAGGCGGCTGACTGGGAAAATATAATGTATAAAGTACTCAACACAGTTGATCAAACTAGAGCTTACACAGAAAAAGCGAATAACTATTCGGGGCTTAAATTTCTGCTAACTCATACAAGTCCTAATTTCGTAGATGTAGGTCATCTGCTACTTGCTTGTACACCATGGTTATCCCCATCATCACTCATCTTCATTCGTACTCCCAAGTCACTCAAACTCACTCATCCTTGTTAATTACTCTGAGCGAGAGCATGTGAAGACAGGGTCTCCTCAACACGATCGCCTTGATCTGAGCCTCTTTGTCAAAGGGCCAGGGGCCGCAACCTGACGGCTACGGCTGCTGATGAAGGGGGTATGGTAGAAGTATGAGTGGCCCCAGCTTCGGCATGTGCTTTACGTGCTTTGCGACATGAAGGGTCTGCTAAAATTCCACCTACTCGCTCGCCCAGCATTCCGCGCGATAACGACCATTTGTTTACTCACTGTCGCTTCCGAGAGTTTTGTAAACAACCGTAGATAGCCGCAATCCACGCTTGACACGTTGCGATACCCTTAATATGAGCGTAGCATCACATCATTACTTCATTCCCCCATAAAGCATCAATCAGAGGAGACCATCACTCAATTCTCACGAAAGGCTCCGGTACTAGGTCCGTCGACTGCAGCCCCCAGAATCTGAAGCAGTACCGCAATGGAGGTCAGAAGATGATGCATCACATGCCCATCTCCCCGCGTAACATCCCACCACATCTGCATCTTTGCTGCGTTCATATAGCCAGCAAGCTGTCGTGTCGCCCACCACCTCCTATCATCGCCGTCAATTGCAATGCAAAGCCAAGATAATGCCGCCATTCCCCCGCGCTTTCCGACAATTGAAAGTGCTATGCCCGCTTAGCTATTAATCTCTATCTCTTAAAAAAAAATTAAAAGCTGTGACCCCAGGCGTTACGGTTGTGGTAGGTTGCTGGAGAGAGAGGGGTTCCGGCGCCGTGGTACCGTTACCTATCAACGTGTAACCGTACTCATCCTACAATCTCCTGCCAAAGAAATATTAGATAATGTGCGAGGATACTGTTTCAGTACCCTCACGGGGGAGTTGTGTCAAGTTGCATGAGATAGATACCTTTGAGAACGGACGGATTTTCATAAGACGTTTGCCTGAGCGGACAACTCATATTCCTGCTTTGTTGACTCGTGGAGATTCTAATCGACATCCGTCATGTTATTTGTTCGTTGCCCGTCTAGGCTAAAATGTCAATCACTTGCGGTTGAGCGATTAGAACGTACTGCAACGGTCCCGTATGACTGCGGATTTCCCCCAGACGAACAACGACGCTGTCATACATTCGCCTATATGATCCTTCAGATGCCCGCATAAACTTTACAGATCACTGATGAGAGGATACACTTACCGTGTTAGGGCGAAGGCTTGGAAGGTTGCTGCACCGAGCGAGCAAGGTAGATCACCCGAAGCTGAATTGGGTGGGTGAGACAGTTGTCTGTGTGGTGCTGGACGGCAGGCAACGAGATTGTGATTATGGGGTATCAGGCAAAATACCAGAGATTGATCTGACACCATCTTGATGGCCTCTCCGATAACTTCCAGGCTTGTTGGCCGCCAATGGACACTGACCGGAGACGAAGACGAGACGGTCGTTCGCATCAGGGGAGTGGCAAGGCGCTTGTGTAAACTTGACAGGTCAGCGAGCACCGTGCTGACTAGTTACAATTGATTCCTCTGATAAGCATGTTGGAGGATGCGATGACGAGGGCTATGAAGTGGATGCGTAGAGGGTGTTTCGGAGAAGCGATAACACTCTTTAACTTCTGACAGAATTTTCAACGAGGTTGCTGAGAAAGCATTGATTGGTTAATAAGAACATTCCAGAGCGTTGACTAGCTCAGTGAATCGGTTAAGGTATGTCAGGGTCAAAACGCAACGATATATCTAATTGACAGCTCGAAGAAATGCAATTCACCTCCCATAGAGTTTGGAGAACCATGCGCATCAGGTGGCCATGCACTAATCCTCATGCTTCATCTCTTCAGGCTCGCTTCCTCCCTTCCTGCCTTGGGAAGAGGATTAGAAGAAAGAAAAAGGGAGCCCAGCAGGTCCATCGAACTCGTCCTGTTCCTCTTCCGTGTATTTCGGCTTCTTTTCCGCAATCATCTTGTCCACTCATGCTGTTGCATTCTCCATCGCCTCGTCCAGCTTCCTCTTAGGTTTGAGAGAATAAACCGAAGCTCCGCCGGACTGAACATCATGCTTGTAATCATAGTATCAATCTTTTCAGCTAAGATTTTGGCACGGGCAGCTTTCGTAGCACTTCCTTCTTCCGCCAGCGCTTTGGCAACCGCTTTCGTAAGCTCCGTCATTTCGTTTTTTGGAAGAGGCGTCTGGTATTGCAACCATAGTCCGCAAGTTGCGCCGTTGTGCTTCGTTCACAGTCGTCGCTGTCGAGAGGAGCGTAAATACTGCAGATGATTGCAGCAACCGTCTCTGAATCTACAAAGTCAAACTTAACCAAGAAATCGATGAGGCCCGGACGTATAAGCGCACTGTCGAGCTCTTCGAGATGGTTAGTAGTTATGATGAGGACACGTCTTTCAGTCGCAGCCTACGTCGAATTAGTATGATATAAAATAAAGTAATAGCAAAGGACTCCAGGGGAAATTATCTCTGCTTCCACGAAATACTGTCAGCTCCGGAGCTTTATGTAAGAAGAGAGGTTTCTAGTATGTTGAAGAGAACTCATGACACCGCTAATAACGCTTAGAAGAGCCGAAAGTGAAATTCTCCCTCGTTTAGCGCCCGCCCATGTATGGATCAGACACGCTGTATCGATGTCTTCGAGGAGAACGCATTGAAGCGGTAGGTCTGCGAAGAGCGTTTCAAGGTTAACTTCTTTGATGGATTGTGAGTTGAGAGAGATATGTATATCTGCAGTTTTAAATGACCGGTGATGGCAAGTGCTAGACCGAGAAAGCAGCTCTGTCAGCTTGAATTGGTATGGAAAGGCTTATCTCCTGAATGGATTGAGGAGTATACCTTGATTTGCTGGTCCTAAGTAAATAACAAGGTTAACCGAGATGCTTCAAGTGACTTCAGGCGTACACATCATCAAATAAGGCGTCGTGGACAAGTCGTGGAGAAAGTTCTTTACGCCATATTTGCCTGCTGTAGGCAGGGAAATGTCATCCTTATAATTTACCTTGGTGGACCATGTAGGAAAAAAACTCTAGGATGTGGAATCCCGCGAGCCCCGCTGTTGAACTTGTCAGTGTCATTCTTTTGCGAATTATGATCCGCGCAATCCCCCGAACAGAAGTGATGGCTCAGTAGGAGTTCACTCACTACCGCCCTTTCGACCTAGGAAAAAGTTACTTGTTCGTATCCTCCACCAATGCGTTCTTGACTTCCTGCTTCAGAATGACTGTCGAAAAATGTCTTTCTGGACAATACATGCAACGGCGCCACGATGGATACTTTTGGTGGTCCGTGAAGTTTGGATTTACGCGAAATGAATTTACATAATAGGTATATTATACATGCTAAAGAAAGAATGGAGACTTTCATTCATGTCTTAGAAGAAATCAAAGAAGTTGGGGAGGGAAAATCGCTAGATCGCGGTAAACTTAGGGTTCAGCCGTAGATGGCAGTCTTGTCTTTGTCATTGAGTGTAAAGTCGCGGTGATACTCTTCCAGAGAGTTTTTAAGGAGCTTAGGGTTACATTCCAAGCTTGTCATAGACAAAATTTCGTTGGCCAAGCAATTGGGCATGATTTCTCTGATTCTAGTGAGTTGCAATAATCTGCGCTTGTACCTACATGAAGATGATATTAGCATGCTGTGTATATATCAGGTATCCATGACATGAAAACGCATGATATTGGTTTGTGCGTCAGCGATAGTGTTTCTTCTACATAACTACCAAACGTAGTTCGTGCTGGCATGAGACCCAGTCTTATTTCCGTATATTTCATCTGCATCGCTCAGAAATCGTTGCTATCAACTTCATCGGGGCGGTGGTCAGCATAGGAGGAAGGTGGCTGCAGTGAAGCGTTCGTGCAAGCCGGCGGCAACTCCTAAGGGTTTTCCTACCTCAACACAGCCT
>MU254224.1:0-20940 GCA_019669825.1 Calycina marina
GAGGGACATCGTACGCTTTTGCTGGAGCCCGCACACTTCGAAATTTGCCTTGTTTATACGCAGCTGTTGCAAGATCTAATCGTCCTTCTTTAGAAGCCATTTGGAGTTGTGGTTGTTGAGTTATTAGATATTTAGACTATGTAGCGTGTCTAGAATATTAAGAAGTGTTCCACTCGCCTATATGGTCCACTCGCATATAAACTACGTTAACAGTTAACGTGGTTTATCACCGAGTCGGACACTTTTTCCCACATTCCACCCCATCAACTTTAACACGCGTTTTCTCAACAACTACAAATGGAAGTTCAAACCAGAGAAGCACAAGTTATTCTAGCTATCGAGAATATTCCAACGTCTAAAAATCTAAGCCAACGCTCCACAGCAATTATCTACAAAGTACCCCTTTCGACCCTTTCCGATAGAATGGCTGGCCAAACCTACCGCCTCGAAACTAAGGCTAATAGTCTGAAATTAACTAAACTGGAAGAGGAGGTGATTATTCGGAATATACTTGATATGGATTCTAGAGGATTAGTTCCCCGGCTGCTGGTGAAGGGGAAACACGTCGGCAAGCTCTTGGCTCATCGATTTGTACAACGACAACCGGACCTAAAGACGCGTTTTAATCGCATTTATGATTTCTAAAAGGCCTTATGCGAAGATCCAGAGCTAGTTGGCGCGTGGTTTCGACTTGTTGCGAACATGCGAGCGAAATATGGGGTTTTGGACTGCGACTTATACAAATTTGACGAAACTGGGTTTATTATGGGTATAAGTTGTCCTGGAATGGTTGTTACCCATGCTGATCGGCGCGGTAGAAGCAAGGGCAAGGCAGTTCAGCCAGGCAATCGGGAATGGGCTACAGCAATTGCTTGCATCAATGGGTAGGGCTGGAGTATTCCTCCATTCTTAGTTGGGGCCCACATCAACCATATTATGAAGGTCGAGTTCTTTCTAGCCTTTCAAGCAGCATATAGGGAAACTATGATGGTCGAAAACTGTCAGGCTGGATTCCGTGGGGCTGGCTTTATACCTTTCGATCCACAAGCTGTGATTTCAAAGCTTGATGTGAGGTTACGGACTCCAATTTCTTCTCGGCCGTCGACTGCTAACTCCCTCCCTTGGGTTTCCCAAACTCCATGCAACCCAACTGAAGCACTTTCACAATCAACTCTTGTACGAGACCGTAAAGCCCGTCATCAAGGAAGCTCGCCAACCCCACTTTTTCAACCAGTTGCTGCGGTAGTAAAGGGGACAGAGCGAATGGCCCATGAGATAACCCTTCTATCCGCTGAGGTGCGCACTCTTCGAGCAGCCAACGAAGCCCTAAGCAAATGCCGCAGGGCCAAAAAGACTCGTGTTCGTCAAAGGGGGGAGGGGGAATTTACAGTGGAGGATGCACAGGATATTCTAGCCCAGAAGGATGTGGATGAGCAAGTACGACGCGACGTACGTGAGGCGAGTGGTAGTTGGAAGGAGGGGCAACCGTCTGGACGACGCTGTGGAACTTGCGGAAAAGCTGGTCCCAACGCGCGAACTTGTCAAGAAGTTGTAGATATATCTGGTTCATCGGATTCTGAGAGTAATAGTTAATTTGGTATATTGTGGTTGATTTATCTAAGTTTAAAGTTCCATGCCAAGGAAAAGTGTCCGACTCGGTGATATGTCCGATTCGGTGGTAAACCACGTTACATACTTATTTAGAAGGTAGTATTTGGCTCTTCTACCACAACTTGCTCCGAAGAGGCTTTTCCTCCATAGTTAGTTAAGTCTCTACAGCGCTTCGGCATCTCCGAAATTCTAGCTCGTACCTCTTCTATCGTGACTTTACTCCACTCGTCTTGTAAAATCTCCCGAAGCTGATCTAAAGTATCCCATTGCCGACGACGCATTCTCTGCTTAAGTATAGACCAACAAGCTTCAACCGGGTTCAAATCAGGGCTGTTGCCAGGATGTTCAAGGTGCTGTATACCTTGCTCACGCTTTATTCGGGTACAAAGACTCGGAATATTCTCTCGAGTAAGAGGATGCGTTCTCCCTTGTATAACATGGCTTCCATCGCCGTCTTCTTGTAACATCCAGGTAACCGAAGGATCACAAGTGCGAGCGTCTTGTATAGCTTGTATATATACAGGTAAGAGCCTTTCAGAGTAGTACTTTCGTGTCATGGAATTGCCTTGCGACTGATTCTTAACCTTGTGTAGTTTGCCAGCTTCCCACTCAGCAACATGCTTTTTGTATACCTCTTCTTCTTCGTACTTGCTTTTGCGAGGCTTTGACGGATATTTTGGCGTTTCGACTTTGTCCTCCTCGTCTGAGTAAAGCTCTAGCTTCTCACACTTCCTGTACCAGTTGACCCAACCTGCAGCGTGTAGTCGAACACCTCCAAGAGCTGGCCGCTCTTGTATATTCTCAGGGTCATACAGATGCCCTCTCTCTCGTAGTATTCCACCGACCCTTTTTGCTTTGAGTCAACATGAAACTTATCTGTAAAGTAGATGCCATCCCAGAATCCGAGTATAGGCCTGCCTTTATGAGCTTGGCCATATGCGACCCGATCTTTCTTATTCTGAGCTGATTTAACCTTTTCTGTATATGCCATTTGGTAGACTTGTCCACCATTGGCATGCTCCTTGATATTGGCTGTAAGTTATCGTCGACATAGATTGATGTTGTGGTGTTCGATTTAGCAGTCTAAGAGCTGTTTCTGTACCGGATTCTTGTTACTACACAAGTATTTAGAGGTCTCTTTAGACACTCGCGACTTCCTTCCAAGAATCTCTGATCTCGGCCTTGTCCTTCTGACACTTGAGGATCCTATTTCCTCGCGTTTCTTAAGTCAAGTCAAGCCTGTAGTTCGTGGTATATTGACATCTTCGCAAATCTCCCCGAGCGTCGCTATACCAGCTTTTTCTTCGTATTTAGCAAAGAACCGCACTTTTTGCGGTGTATCGTATTCTCTTCTTCGGACTGGCTTCTTAGTACGAGAATTATAAGTAGCATGACACGTTTATTGAACAATGATTGCGTGTTATGATATTTGTTTACAAGTAAATTCTGGTGTTCTACAAGTAGGGAGATTACGTAACGACGGTCAATTCCTGCAACCACTGTTGAGCCACTGTGCCGCTACTCGGGAGATCTCTAAGGAAAGAGCTCCTAAGCGCCAATCTCCCCCTCATTAAGGACGTCGATCTCTGAGCCGCCGCCATAGCCAACGGAGTAGTCGTCGTTGATCTGCCTTAAGCCAGGGCACGAGAAGAGTAGTAAACCTGTTAAAAGTCGCGAACAGGAATCTGAGCGCCTAGTTCCATTAGTCGTGTTCATGCATTGAAGTAAGCAAACGTTGATGATACCTTAGCACTGCATTTGCAGCTGGATATACTGAAGCAACTTGCCACTATTACCATGGCAAAAAGTGAATTTTTCGACTCCAAAGTGTAAGCCCACAGGCATCGCTCAGCACACTTTGGTGAAATTCATGAGCGAAAAGAGGTTTTTGAGATGCTCAACTTCATGACATGACCTTAGCCAAATGGTATTCGTATGCTGTAACCGCACATCATCAAAACCTCTCTCAATTCCCAACCATCCTCTGCACCTTCTCCAACAAAACCTTGCTCTCTTTTCCCAGTTTCCGTTGTCCGTTCTTCCCACCCGCCCTCGCCTTCGCCATCGCCCGCCGGAACTTTTCCCTATCCTCAATTTTCTGCCTCTTCTCCTGATCTCTGCCCTCAAACTCTGCTCGTTTCTTAGCTGCCTCAGCTCTCTTCTGCTTCGCAAACTCCTGCTCCTTTTCGAAGTATCCGCGGCGCTTTTTCTGCCGTTCGCCCTTTCGTGCCTGGAGCTGCGAGAACTGTGATTCCTGACTTGGAAGGGCTACTGGTGTGGTCTGGGGGGCTTCAAGCATGGCCTGTCGGTCTGGGTGTAGTTCTTGTGTTGACTTCTCTGCTGTTCCGACTGGGCTTTGGGAGGCTTCTTCCTCTTCGGTGGGAAATGGTCGATCTATGATAGGTTCTGAAGCTTTTATTTTGGCGTAGGATTTCTTAACTTTGGCTTTGTGTATCATGTCATGTTTGATCTTGATCACTGTTCCAGTCAGTAATGGCTCCTTTAATCTATGTAACAAGTCTTTATACCTTTTCTCCTCCATGTTCCGTCTGGTAGATTATCTGGGCCGACATTGAATGTGGACCGCTGCTTCTTCGGCTTCGACGACACCGCATCATCTTCAATGAGCCTCTTGGGTACCATAGTAAATATGTGAGATGATGGTCAGGCAGTAGCAGCGTATGTGGAATATCAGAGTGATGGATGTGAAGTCCGGGGAACTATTTTGATATGGCGCTAGCAGATTGTAGGTGGGGCAATAACAAGAAATAGCATCTCTTGCTAGCTCGGCTTTGGTGGAGTACATTTTGGGTCATGACCGTGGGCTTACCTGACTGGTATTCTACTTCCTCTTCTCTCATGTACTGCCATCCAACACATCACCCACGCGCCAGGTGTGGTATCTGAAGTAAAGCTAAACCTGTTCCAAGCCAGGAAACTTTTATGAACAGTCTTGCATATCTGCACAAAGACGCAAGCCCAAGCGGAGACGACCTCTCTGCAACCTCCTACACCGCAATTACTACACCGCAACAATTGACCTAACCGACAAATTCCTCGACTATGTTTATATAAAGGTACCCAGGAGTATCTATGGAGCTCCAATATGCCAGGACTATTCCAACATTTCGACAGTGGTCGGAATACAACACCGTCAAAATCCATTCAAGTACTTCTTACTTCTCCTGGTGAAAGAGATAGACTCAAAAGGAAGCTCTCGGAGGAGAGCATAAGGACCGAATTATGTGAGGGTCCGATACCTGATGATATTGACGAGTCTATGACTCCGGAGACTATAGAGACATTTAGCTTTCCTTCACATGGAATCTCTGACAGGGTCGAGCTCATTGCGCGACTAAAGAGAGGCGAGAGCCCGACGTGGCTTCCAAACCGCAATGTGAGCTCACCGGAGACCCTTCCAAAGAGCATCTCTGCTAACTTCTCAAAGCTAGACTCACTGATGCGTGAGTACCATCCGGAGACTCCAACGAAAGCCAGACCGATCTCCAACCATACCTCCCCGCTCTTGCCCTCCCCGGAAATAGAGCGATCGACAGCTACTATAGATGCGGAACCACTACAAGCAGGACGAAAGATTGGGAGAGCACGGTCTGCTTTACACAGTGGTGATTTTACAGGAGGAATAGACCGGAAAGCAAACACAAATGATAATGGTTCGAGCTTGCATTCGGAGCCAGCACCATGGCTTGCTACCTCCCCGCCAAGAGGCTTTTCAACATTTCAGCTTGACAACAAATTATCTTCTGTGGACCGATCATACGGATCACCATCTCGAGCTCCATCTCTATCATCTTCACTCTCATCTAGTTTCGTACTGAAACCACCCACAAGCCCTCTCGTACAGTCGGAAAGCAATGATGATCTTGATTACATGTCTAACGTGAGTGCACTTGATATATCACCTGGTACTCATAGAAACCATCGTCGTCATACTTTACAATCTGCACAATCATTACAGTCGACGCCGTCTCTGCCTAACTTCGCAAGTCGACCACTGCCACGTCTCAGGAGAGACAGTACGTTCCCATACCAAGCCCACCAGCCAAGAAGATCTCTTACTTCGAACTCACTATCTCATCCAGAATCTTCACCCCAAACGCCTTCATTTTTGAGATCGCGTAAGCCGTCATTTAGCTCGGACACATCACCCTTGCATCACGCCTCGATGGTCGGATCGTACGAAGAAAGCATTCTTCGTGGGAGAATGTCCACGACCCCCTCCAAACCACTGGGTTTTGTCGCTCAGATTGGTGTACTGGGCCTCGGCAAATGCAAATCCAACCTTCGGTGCCCACCTCATGTGACTGTTCCGTTCCCAGCTGTATTCTACAGCTATGAGATGACAACACACGGGCGATCAGTCAGTGAAGATGGCCCAAGTCCTTATGTTGGCCAGATTGATCTCGAAAGTAGCATTCCGAACCCAGACGAGGCCCGGGAAGCTAAGCTAAAGCGCATAGCTGCTAGAGCTGTCCGAGATGACCCTGAGCATGTGGGTATGCCTGGCCAAGAAGTCCCGGCTGACAGTCATTCTCGACCGGCCGAGAAGCGAAAGCGCAGGTCAACATCGCCTAGAGCGCCTCCCGGTGGAAGCTATAGGGTTCCCGAAAAGGGTCAGCTTCAAATCGTTATCAAGAACCCGAATAAGACTGCTGTCAAGCTATTTCTTGTACCCTACGATCTTGCTGGCATGGAACCTGGAACTAAAACATTCATTAGGCAGCGGAGCTACTCCACGGGGCCTGTGATTGATGGGCCAATTTCTTCACAGACTGCAGAGCGTCCTGTACTACGATATCTCGTCCATCTACACATCTGTTCGCCATCACGAGGTCGATTCTATCTCTACAAAAGTATTCGACTAGTCTTCGCAAATCGTGTCCCTGATGGCAAGGAGAAATTGAAGAATGAGATCTCCCTACCGGAACCCCGATTTAGTGCATACAAACGTGGCAGAGATCCCAACTTTGGACTTGGCCTCACAAGCAGCGCTGGTGCGAACCTTGTTGCAGAAAAGGCATTCAGGAGACGAAGCTCGGGCTTTAGTCTGATTGGAGGTGGCCGTACGTTTGACGATATGGACGGTATTTCGAGACGACTCGACAATCCTTACAGTACTGCATCGCCGTATTCACATGGAAGCCAGCGAGACATTCTACCCACTCAGCCCATCCCATTTGGTCTGCACTCAAGTGTTCAATCACCTGCATCGAGCAAGAGCAGTCGGCCACCAACCTCTCCAGACTCGGAATCCACCTCGGACAAGGATTCTAGCTTGTACGGAAAGCTCGCGAAGGGTGATGCAGGTTATGGGGGTATCATCTTCAACGACACAACGGATGAGCAACATGTTGTGGCGGAGAGTCTTTTGACTAGGAAATTACGTGGCGTAGGATTTGGTCTTGTACTTGGAAATGCAGGGTCCCAAGATGGAGAAGGTTTGTGAATGACTGCCATTTGGTTTTCTTCTGGAGTATAGATTGTTTGAACATAGGAAATACCCAGTCTGGCGCAATGGCTGTCGATTATGACATGGTGTGACTGGAAATAAGGGCAAGGGCTTCTTTGCATGAGCGTTTACACAGGTAGTAGCCCTGAATCTAGGGGCATGGAGTTGCAGATATAACAAATGTCAAATCCAAAACTCAGCTAAGCTGTTCTCACAATCCAGAATCTATATTGTCTAGTTCGGTGCACCGGGCCTAAAGCTTTGCAACAATACAAGCCTTGAATTTTTCGTAGGATAAAGGCTGACAAAGGCATAGCTGAGCGGTTATGTGATGGTCGATCTGAAGCTGTAGAGTAGAGCAGTGTAATGCACTGGATCAAACCCAATGATATTGTTGGTCAGCTGGTGTATCAGTTATTGCGAAACCAACCTTACTGTGTTTTTTTGCTGATGACACTTCTCCGAGGTGGCTTGATGATGAGACTGGAAGCATGTTTAAGAGAGGCTCTTGTTCCTATACATCTATCTATACGTAAAGCGACATGACGCTTTCTGTTAACTGTACAACATCTCCATCGTCTCATACCTGTACAATCATAATATACACCTGTGTCCACAAAAACACATATCATTGTTCCTTCACCCCAAGATAGCAAATTCCAAATCATCTGCCTGCCTCTGCATGGTATTGATGGCCCTAATCGTAACCTGACAATCCTTCTCCAATTGCGCTCTCAGATCTTGCATCGCGATCGAGTTCACCGCCGACTCTTGAACCTCTAGATGTGCTCGCGCCAAATACAGTATCGTGTGATAATTCGCATGATAAAACTTCGCACTCTTTTTCAAATGTCGCAATTTGATGGGGAGACGATTGCGTTCGGGGAGTTGATGACGGATGCGTTGCCAACCGTACCAATTCGGCATAAACATACGTTCGCAGAGGGTGAAGGCAAGCCGGAAACGCTGCGATTGGGCGAGGATTTGGATGTAGTAGTTCCAGTTTTTGTTGGAAAGGAGGAAACCTTCGTCAAGGAGGGAGTTGATGACAGCTGTGAGCTCGTCTACGCGGCCGTGTTTTTGGAGGGCGATCATGTATTGTGTGAGGACAACTGAAAGGTAGAGTTGGTACTTTGGGTAGATTTTCTTTTGTTTTTTATCGATCGAGGTTGGGAGTATGGCTTCCAGTTTTTGAGATGGCTTGCCTAATGCTCTGGCTTGTGATAACGCGATATTCCAGCACTCTTCGACGCCTTCGAAGTCTCCTAGGCGTCTTCGAGAGTTGAGAAGAGCTGACAGCACCGCTATTGGTGATCTGGATTTAGGCAGCATAGACGTGAACTCCTTGTAGAGCGTTTCAACTGTCGAGAATCGGTTCTGCTGAGCTAGTACATAGAGCATGTAGCCATAGAACATAGCAGGATATCCAACTTTTGGAGGAAGATCGTGAAGTCCCTTCTGTTGTGTAGCGGTAATATCCTGTGCATCCATTGTACTTACGACTTCATGGAATACCTGGTATGCTCGATGAGTTTGTTCTTCGGGTGTACCAGCCGACATATGATCTGTTAGATGGATGGCTCTCATCTTCTGAAAAGTTGTACTGGCCGAATCAGGCACTCCTCGTCGTCGCATGCGGTTGTGAACCTCATACACTTTCTGTAGCTCGCCACTGGACAGGAAACCACCCATCACTACCGCATAGTGGAAATTCGTGGGTCTGATGCCAGCCTTCTTCATCACGCGCTTGAGGATAACATATGCCCGATCTGGCTGCTTGACCATACATAACGCCATCATCAAGATCGAGTACGAATTGGCATCAAGCGCTATGTCGGCCTCAGCCATGATGTCCAATATGCGATTGATGTTGTCGGTTTCGCGACGTAAAGCGTAAGCTGTCAAAAGAGCGTTCCACATCTGCGTTCGTGTACCATCCAATTCCATATTTAAAGCCTGATGGCAAACGTTCTCGGCTTCTTTCAGTTCCCCATCCTGGATGTAAGCATGTACCAGACAGTCTACCATGTTCGTCGACTTTCTAATACGCATTGTATCTGCGGTGCGATATATCTCGATGACGAGATCGAGATCGCCAATAGTTTGGCATGCTCGCATCATAGCTGCGAAAGTGTATTGATCAGGCTTCAAATTCGGGGATTTGAGGATGGTCTGGAAGGTTGTGAAGGTGCCTTCGAAGTCTTGTGCTCTAGATTGAGCAGTCAGAAGGATGTTCCAGCAATACATAGTCGGTTCAACTCCATATTCAGACTGTATGAGATCGAAAAACTTGACCACCTCGTCTACCTCTCCACGACGGGCATGAACTTGAAGAATAGGCGTTAAGTCAACCACAGTCACCGGTGCTGGAGTAAGTAGCTGGCCACTCAGAGGACGGCGCAGAACCTCAAACAGAGCGTAAACTGTTCGGCTATCACTCATGCTTGCGAAAGCTGCCATACACATTTGCAGCGCGAACTTAGTTGGCTTTATCCACAAGTCGGTAAAATCGTCCAAGACTTGTTGCATACCGAGCGCACTCTTATACTGACAGAATACTTTGAGCAAAGCGTGCAAAGTCGTATGCGAAAGCTTTCCTTTTAAGCCTAGCCGGTTTTGCCGATACGTTTGAACAGCAAATTTGAACTTCCTCTGACCTAGTAGTCTCTGTATTGCTATGTTATACAACCTCGGGGAATCGGTTTTCCACAGCTTTAGTGCATCAATAATCTCAGCAAAGGTTTTCTGATCGATATCGTCACGAAAGACTGCTAATTCCAGTATGTCTGTTGCTCTCTGAATCAAATCTGATTTAGCTTCAGGAGTATCGTCGGTTCCGAGTTGACTATTGACAAAGTCGACGAGTCCGAAAGACCATTCCGGTAACTTCGGTAGACTTTTGATGGCACCATAAACGTTATGAAGCATGCCATCTCCGTCATTTTGGGCCTCAAATTCGCTGATCTCCGAGAATAGCAGGAAGGCCTGAGCCCAAGAATCGTTGCTAGCCATATAACCCACTAGCGATTCGACGCCAATGACAGCACCAAAGTTGTCGCGGACAAATCGATGGATACTCAAAGCATCTGACACGTTGTGGAGCCGCAGATAGGTTGGTATGGCGCACCCATAATCTTCTACGGTACGTGCCTCCTGTTTTATTTGCTTGAAAACATCAACGGCCCTCTCTGCGTCCACCACTCGATCTGAGTTTGTAAAATATCGAAACACCTCCGGTCGTAACCGTTTCTGATCTGCTTCATCTAAGCGCAGATATTGTGCCCATGTATCCGAGAAATTGCCGTCGTTTCTTTCGCTCATGTAGCCACGTAGAGCTTTCTCTTGCGCAAGTGACTTCACAGATTGCCGCGATTCCTCAGCGGCAATGGATGCGGTAGTTTCTTCCTCCTGACTACCTTGCGCAGAGGAGGTATACAGCCTCTGTCCGAGTCTGCCCAGACCACTTCTGCTATGTTTCGCCTCCTGTCGATCGATGCCCCAACCAGAAGCTTGCCGTAGCATATTGATAGTGCCGGTTGGATATAGAAAGTCGAGCAGGTAACCACTGGTAGCCGTTGCCGTCGGCGGACTCTCCTCGTGGCGACTGTCCGTCTGCGGACCTCGAATAAGTGCCGCCCAGAGGGGCGAGAGCTCAATGTCAACTGCTCCATGGTCCCAAAACGTAGAATGTAGCGACCTGCGACTCTTCACAGACTTCCTGGATGTTGCAAGGCGCCTCAGACTGCCTGATTCTATACATCCGGCCGTACGCTCCAGCATGCCCTGTCCGCGTCAATGGATTCTAATATCACGTCTGCCAGGATTCAGGGCGTAGGAGAGCTAGCGGGGCTTTCTGGAGGAAGCTATTGAAGCTGTGGGAGTCAGTGGTTATCTCCCATTTCGTCAAATATTGCCTTACAATGGACCATGCTTGGGTATTACTTGATGATGGGATAATGATGATAGAGCTTCATCTACAAGAGTCTTCTAGATCTGAACACTCAGTTGCCGTTCCTATTCAGAAACTGTGTTGTTGAAAGTGGCAATGAAGGATGCACCGTGAGTGCCTATGTACAAAAATGCGTCCATGATGGTACCATTTGAAAATCTGGTATGGCGGCGGATTTAGCTTATTCGGCTATAAAGATGATTTCTGTCCCCAAGACTAAAGTCTCTTGCCGTACCTGATCCCACCAAGCTCTAGGTATCCCACCACAACGTTGCCAGTATTGCTTGCCGTATAGCAGTCACGATGGAGGTAACTAAGTTCGTTGTCTCGGGGCGTGAGAAGGCAAAAGTATTTGGAGACTACTCTACCTACAGAACGCAACTTTCGAACCAAATACACAACCTCCGGAAGAAGCTCGGTGTCGCTACGAAACCCCGCGCAAAGTACACTACCAAGAGCCCAATTACTGCTGAGGATATTGGACGCAATCATGAGTGAGTCGGTGCAGTTGGCTAGATTCATGGAGTCTTGCTAATGAACCGACAGATTCGCTAATTTGTTGTTACTCACATCCGAGCGGGCGTGGGCGAATGCCATGTCCATGCGAGAGATACATTTCACAGAAAAGAATGGCATTACTGGCACTACACGATCTCATATAATATCTCGACTACATAAAGCCACAATCTACGCTAATGACCTATTCGACGCTCTCACCGATCAGGCTCAAACGAGAGCAACTCTGAATGATGTCCTGGAAGCACGAGCATATGCCGCATCTCTCATGGGAGCAAAGGAATTCGAAAAACAGAGCTGGGAAGTATGTGTCATGAGCTATTCCGAAGCAAGAATTATATACAGCGCGCTGGCTACATCTACAAAGCAGAACATCTTCACTGATCTGCTGGCTGATCCGATAGATGACAGTATTCGCTATGGAGCATATCAGATGGGTGTCCCACGGACAGTCAGCATCACCTCGATTTCCCGTAGATACTTCATCGCATCGGAGCCGGATCTAGTAGCGCAAGTCCAGCAGTTGGATCCAGATGTTCTCAGTGACCAACCCACGAAAGAAAAGACGGAAACCGCAGCAACAGCAGCTGTGCCCAAGACCATATCATGGAGATCAAGGACGGTCAATCTAGAGGATGCCGCGATAGCTACAGCGTTAGCGTCGGTGAACGAAGCAGCTGCGAAACTCTCAGAGACACTTGCTTCCGCGAAGAATAACAAAGCTAGAGACAAGGCTTCAGCATATGATGATATTCTAATTTACAGTCAAGACGCAGTCGATGCAACAAAGCATGCCATTGATGAGCTGACGAACGAGAAGGTGGGACCAGGCGACAAGCGAATGCAAAGTCTACAGATCACCAAGACAGCAGTAAGCTATGACATGATCAGCTGGAGAATTGGAAGAAACAGAGTCCTGGTTGGTGACCAAGACGGTGCCGTCCTTGATACCATATCTCGCGTCTCCAAAAAAAGAAAGCAGAAGGATTTGAAAGTTGCAAAGGAGCCAAGTACAGGCCGAAGGCTAGCCCTGCTGAGAGAGAAGATCGTTCTTTATGATGGAATATTGCAAAGTCTCGATTCAATCAAGGAACTTCCTGGTGTAGCAAATGATTCAGATCTCGTCGAGGAATTGGATGCGAAATATGGCTACTTTTCTGCCCTGAAGTATGATCATCTTGATACTGCATATAGATACTCCACTAACTTTCAAACAGATGTCTCGCAATAGCCCGTTCCCACACCATCCTCTCATCCCCAGCAAAAGCTCTCGCCCTCCTCGTCCGAGCATCCCAAAAATCATCCGCACACAGCCCCCTCTCAGCAATGTATTCCTCATCAGACTCCACCTCACCACCCAACATCACCATCACCCCCACCCAAGTCACATTCCTTAATACCCTCCTGCGAAACGAAGTGCAACGCTACCGCGCACTCGTCGAGCTCTTCAATCTCTCGCAGAAAGCCGAGACTTCCAGTCGCCTGCCGTTAGTCGAGCGCCTGAGCCAGTATCCAGCACAGGGCGTGGATCTGGAGAACATCGTTACCTGGCCCCCGATAATGGAGCCGATACCCGTGAAGCCGCTGTTCTTTGATGCCGCGTGGAATTACATTGAGTATCCAGGTAGAGAAGTGGAGTCGCAGCCTGCTGCGAAGAGCGCGGAGACGAAGGAGACGAGGGAGCAGACGGCAGAGCAGAAGAAGAAGGGTTGGTTTGGGTTCGGTAGATGAGATATAATATAACGCATATCAAAACTGCAATATACAGCTTCGTTTGCTCACTTGCACAAATCCAATTGCAAAATAATGAAGATATGTTTCAGCGTTGCAAACGTGTAATTTTTTTGATCTGCCTATATTTAGCTATGATACATCCCCAGATCAAAACCACTATTTTCATGCTATTATTGCCTAAACTGAAACCCATATATACCTTGCGTTATTCCTTAACCTGGAGTTTGTAATGCCTCTGGTGAAGCCGGATGATCAGGTCTCTGGAAGTTCAATTACCCCTTTCTGTCCCCAAGCTCGATATCATCCATATCATCAGCCGCAAAGCTAGCTTGAGCCAAAGGACTGCTTCGACGGTTGTCACGTTGAGCAGCTCCAGGAAAATTGACACTGCCGATTCCGAAGTAGTCTGAAGAACCAGAAGGCGCACCACCAGTGGGGAAACAACGGACTGTCATCGAGAATTCAGTGGGGATGTCAGCACCTGTCACATCAGCATCAGAGGCATCACTGATATCTGATACGGTCTCAGTTCTAGTGAAGTATGCGCCTCCAGCTGCGCGTTGGTTGGCTTGTGCCATGGCGTACTTCTTCTGATCATCTTCGCTCATGATGCTCTCGACTCGTGTTGGCATGAAGACAGAGGCGCTGCTATCGTAGGATCCTCTTCGATGATCTGCACCCAAGAACGGTCCAGCACCTAAGCTAACCAGAGAATCATCAGGGTGTCCATATAATCCACCAGGAAGTCTTTCGGCGGCAGAGAAACGACCTTCGACCCGCTCGGGTGGCTGAAGAGGTACTGGAACTGCTGAGGTATTTACAGGCTGAAAGATTTGCGGTGTCTCTGGAGTGGCAGTGAGTGTCTGTCTCCCGCCCTCATCCTTGTCGTCTGCGCTCGTGGCTTGAGTGTCATTCTTGCCTGCGTCGACTCGAGGTCCTCCCCACGTGCGTTGACCAGCGGTGAAGATTCCATAAACCCTGAGATGTCAGTGATATAGTTGAAGTTTATGGGCGGTTTACTCACATGTAGTACCAATTGAAGAACGGATTGACAATGAAGAGCAGAGGATACAGCATGACCTTGTAACGATGCAATTTGAGTCCAAAGTAGATCATCAGGATCCAATTGAGCCCGAGAGAGATGGCAATAAAACCAACAGGAAGGTTCTTGACGGTCTTGCTAGTAGTCAGAAGGGAGAGTACCATGACGAAGAAGAGCAGCGCCGTAGTACGAATGGTATTTTGCATGAAACGCACGATCAGCAGGAGGGGGTACTTCTTCCAGAGGCGTCTATCAGTCAACATGCAGACTTCATTGGTGATGAAACCCAGGAACCAGCGGCGACGTTGCTTGACCAAGGAGGCATATGTTTGGACAGCTTCGGTCTTACAGAATGCAGAAGGGCACATCTGGATCTGATAAGGCTTCTTCGCACCAATCATGAAGAGGTGAGTGAGCCATCGATCTTCTCCCAGATGAGACTTTGCATAGTCAAACAGATCGGCATATTTATCGCTGTGATCCGCAAAGTAGTACTTGGCCATTTTTCGAAGAGCAGAGAAGCGTAACATGGTGAGAGCGCCAGGAAGGCATGTGACCGATCCGCAAGCAGTTTCCACGGTTCGCTCTAGCAGTTGACCATGAACGTATTCCAAATCCTGAAGGAGGGTAATGAGACTGTGCTTCTTCGTGGTAGAAGTGATGACGCCTGTCATAGCCAGCATATCTCCTTTATTACCTGGGCTAAGCTGCATGTAGTACATGAAGTTTTGTAGACATTCCCGATCCAGGATACAGTCGGAGTCAATGAAAAGGACGAACAGGTTGTCGTTGCGTGTCTGATACTCAGCGTAGACCTTATCGATAAGTCTGTAGGTATGCTTCTGGCATTGTCTCTTCCCTCCATGGGGGAATCGAGAAACAGTGATCCTAGCAGTGCGGTAGATAAGATCCAAGCTACGTGGGTATTGTTTGCCATCGACGATTGGTACTCCGAGTCTTCGAATAGTCTCAATGTACAATTCATCCTGACTAGAGCCATCGAAAGATAAGAAGACGTGGATACAAGATGGAGGATAGTCGCAGTCCACAACTGAGTCGATTGCAGTAAGCAAGACCTCTGGTTCTTCATGGTAACACGGCATGACAATCACGCATTTTGGTGCTGCGTTTGGATCGACGATAATTGAAAGGTTCTTCTGTCTTCCGATAGGATGAGTGATAAGTCGGTGGAGACAGATGAGCCAGGGAATTGTAAGTAGAAGAGCGAATGTGAAGAATCCGATCCATTGGAAAACAGCGACAGCACCGATCGGAAAGTGTTTGGTGATTCCGTCGGGCAGTGGGAGCGTAACAATCATAATTGGCAGAAAGAGGAGTCTGGGAGTTGAATTAGCAACGCTGAATCGGGGTAGGAGTCCATCTGGTAAGGGGCTGTACCTGATAAGAGTAAAAACAACAGCGTTGATGATCACGAGTAGCTTGACGGACCAGTTCAGAGCCTTCTTGTACGCAAAGACCAGACAGTACAGAAACGCAGCGAGCCAGAGGAACCATTCCAGGAGGGCAGCGACCATGACTCCGCCGACAATCGCAGTATATACGATGTCTTTCACGGGCCATTTGGCGTCGTTGGATGACATTATGAGATTGACACGCAACGCCTTGAAGTCGAAGTCTGTAAATCGTTGAGCTGGGTTGAAGTGGGTAACTTTCGGCGGTGGAAGAATCGCTCGCAGGAAACTTGCCACTATGCAGTATGCCGTGACTCCCTATTCTAGGGAGTCAGATCTTGGTGCGTCGTGTTCTGTTGCGTTGCGTCTTTGGTGTGCAGTTGGAAAGAGAAGGCGCCCAATGGAGTCAAATAAACGAGCTTTGTGTGAGGCGGGATGCGACGACCCGTCAACACGTTGAGAGGCCAACCACGCAGTCGGCACCTCAAGCTTCGTGACGGATCTCTATGCAAAACTGATCAATGGCAGGAATGATCAGATTCAGTGAGTTGTGACAAGGTATCACATTTTGAGGACCCAGTACTACTACTGTTAGAACAACAATGCGGCTCTTGAACGTCATTGCTCCAAAATGGAAAGAACGTGACTTCCGTTCTTTGAAGAGCTACCGCCAACACATCATCAGTATCTAGAAATCGAAGATCTTTAAACTTGTCCTACTGTGATTTTTTTTTTGGGAGAGGCATACACAGCTAAGGTATGCCCCAAGTCAATTCCCTAGGTAGGAGGTAATTAGATGTAGACACGTGGATTCCCTCCCTTGATTTTGGCGCTGAAATATTACATTGAGAGAAAACTCGCAACTGACACTGAACCAATTCCAGGGTTGTATGAGCAACAATTCAATGGAATTACCTTCCTGAGAATCCTGACTGACAGGCAGGTAGAACATCCAGTGCAGGCCGAGGCCAAACGAAAGCATGACCAGTAAAGCCTTCAGGCACCACTGTTACAGAACTACTGTTAATGCCTTCTCTTCTCTTTCCAGCATTGCTCTTCGAGAGCCGTCCATCATAATTTTGTGCTGGGGCCAGGAGACGGAAATATCCTTAACAAGCTCTATTGCCATACTAGCACCGCTTTAGAGGCTTCCAGCGTCTCCTCCAGGAGATTTGGGAAGACTCACAAACACTAGCCAACATTATTAGTGCTAAGTTATTCGGGTGCTTGATAACAAAGTGACTGGCTTCAGATTACAGGAAATGGTGCTATTGTGTTGCTTTGCAAGACGTTGCTTCCGAAATGGGAGGCTAGTAGACTAAGCGAGAGCTCGGACCTCTTTATTTTGCCAAGCTGAGCCAGGACAAGAATTGGTCCTCAATGTCAACACTGGCGACAAGGTGAACAGACCTGTGGATTCTGAATGCTTGTATCACTTATCCTACTAACCTTGATAAGGTTAAGCGAAGCAGTCTGCATGAATCACTTATTGCTCTTTGCCTAGAGCAATATTAAGTAGCAGCAAACAACAACTATGTCTTCAACTTTCAAATCTGGTCAATACCTCATAGATCTGAGAAGGTTCTCAAGGATATTATCAAGCTCTTAGGGAGATGCTGAGGATCGCGAATTTGCTTTTCACTAGAGGATTGTTGGTTTTGGTTAACTCAGCCATTCTAGGAGGATGAAAAAGACGGTTGTTGGAGCATTTGCAGACGAAATTGAGAATTGACACACGCCATACTCCCACACAATTGAATGCTAGTTGAAGGGAACTCTGGAGCAACCCTAAATACTTCCTAGGTTTCAACTCCGCCATGTGCTTCCCAGTTTCCGTTGCTACATCGTCAGTATGTGTCCCACCGTTCTTTTCGTGATAGTGTCATAGTGTCAGTGAGTGACCTAGGTAAAGAAATCATTTGCAAAGACATTGTTAGGAGATTCTTTTCATTGTTTCATAAGTTTGGCAACCATGGCATAGTACGGTAGTCTACCGCAATGCTCCAAGCTAGGCGAAGTCCTTGTTATGAGCCAAGGGTCCGCCTGACCGTTCAGTGCTGTTCATGCTGGCGGCTCAAAGCAAGCAATCGCCGGAGCATAACGTCCGTTGTTATCTCAAGCTCATGCTTTTCCTTAGTTGTGTCCTGCTACTCCTGCATGGCACGTGTCTTCATCTGTTTGTACAGATGGACCACTTCACTTCTCCCCCCCCCCCCCAAGCTTGCGTTCCTGCTCATCGATGTCCTCAATCTCCTGCTTGCAAGCCCGAATCACGTACCCCTCCCTGTGCCTCCGATTCAGGATCTCAAAAGTCACTAAACTCGATAATATCATGGCCCAAACATTGCACTAAGCTGGCCACAGACGATCATCCCGGTTTACTTTCACAAGGATCAGCTCTATCAAGGGAAGGGAAGAGTTCAAGAGATGTACGATTCGACTAAAAAGTTTCTAAAGGAGAGAAAGGTTCTCGAAGAGAATGAGATGATTTATACAGAGTATTCACAATATCTGTCGTATCAGCATGATCGGCAGCAGGGTCGAGCTGGTACCGTGGCGACAGGTTGTTCGATCTGTACGATCTGTTCAGGAGCTGGTTGCTTAGCAATCGATACTTGCTTACTATCCAGTTTTGCCGCTCGCTTTCTGCCTTTGTGTGGGGGGGAGCGAGATTCCCAAAAGTCCTCGGAGGCATCGAAACCACGCCAGCGAACTTTATACTCGAATTTGTAAGAGATTCAGTCGTGAGCAATACGGCGTGAGTTCACGATATCACAGGACAGTTCAGCACCAGTGGGCGCAGGATTTAATTTGCGGCCGGAAAACATCTGAAAACCTTCAAAATCTTAATTCAATCTACCACAAATCGCTCTTAATTGGGACGTGTGGATGCACTTTGAGTTACTCTATTCTCCAGGGCATTTATATAATCCTTTGACGAATCTGATCCAACATAATTAAGCTACATTATTAGATTACCCGTTTGTAATCCGCTGGAGTTTTCCACTCTCTTCTTTACCTTTGCTTTTAATATATTCCAGACGGCTCTTTGGCGGTTCATGTATGGAGAGTGTGCTGGGTGCTCAATTGTCTCAACCTCTGCTTTCTGTTTTGTACGATCCTGAAAGGTATCAGGTTGATGGGGGAGAGTATGGCCATGAGACCGATCATTGTCTTCCTGTAAGACGATGTAATGCTCTTCTCCTCTTATTTCAAAACGATGCCGTAATAGTAAGATAGCTTTCAATTGTATTTTTTTGGACGATCTGAAGCAAAAAGTTAAATCACGAAAAAAAAAAAAAAAAGAATGTTGGTGTAGCCAAACTTGAGTCAGTATGGTGAGTGACATGCTGATCGAAGAGTGAGGTAGAGTGATCTGAGCTCTGTCAGTGAGCGGCCACAGCTCACTCCAGTTATCATGGTAGGAATTGACGAGAGGACGAAGGCGTTAATTGATATATCGATTCATGATTTCGGTCTGACCGTGGGTTTGTTTGTGATAGGCGGTGCTAAGCTTGAGCTTTACGCCGGTGATGCGAGTGAATTCTCTCCGGAATGAAGAGATAAAATGTGGTCCTCGGTCAGAGATAAGGGTCTCCAGAGTACAACCAAATCGATATATCAATTCGACAAGGTGTTGAGCCATACCTGCTGCTGTGATGGTCTTTTGGAATGGTATAGCGATCGAATTTTCCCCAAGGCGATCGATAAACACTAAGATGGAATCGTAACCTTGTTTGTCGCGAGGAGGCTCTTTGAAGTCCATGCACAAGTTCTGCATAGGATGTACAGGAGTTGGGAGGGGTGCAAGAAACCTTACTGCTTTCTTACACGGGTATGGGACACATTGCAAGCTTGGCAATTGGCCACATATCGCTTGACATCAGCTCCCATTTCATACCGATAGTAGTGGCATGCAATTAATTCATAGGTCTTGGCCGCACTTGGGTGGGCGCTCAATATATGCTTGTGCACTTCTCTCATGAGCTTGGTGCAAAACGCGGCCTCACGCTGCACGCAAAGACTCTTTTTGAAGAGTAGTAAGTCATCCTTGACTGAACATTCGTCAATGAGGTCCTTGCTCAACTCGACAAAGGCTGCTCGATGTCACGTTTCAGTTCTTCAAGCAGATCGGAGTCGGAAGCGAGATCCAAGTCGGATTCGTCTATGACACAGAATTCAAGTCGGTTGATGGTTGCTCCGACAACTTCCATATACTTTTTGGAAAGTTCTTTATTGATCTGGGGAACCAGGCGAGGGTGTCCCGCTAACGTGCGACATCGACTGTCGAGTTTTGTTGCTCTTCCGCATCAACATCCTGTTCTCGTCTTGTCAATATGTCAACCTTCGCGTTAACCCTCTGAATAGATGAGAATGTCATCTAGTCATACCATACAAAAGTCGTCCAAGTAGGTCATCAGTACATAGTTTATGTAGCGCTGGAAAATTACTGGACCATTAGTCAAACCAAATGACAGTAACCTACACTTGTAGTTGCCGTACTGAGTGCGGAAAGAAGTATAGTTTTCTGAGGCAGGATCGATTCTGATTATGTTAAAGGCTGCACGTATGTCCAACTTGGTAAACAATACAGCTTTCGAGAGTCGACTGAGCAATTCGTCGATCCTGGGGATCATTCTTTTTAAAGAACTGAATTTGCGGTATTCTACACAGAAAAGTATGCTGTCGTTGTCTTTCTTGACGAAGAGTACAGTAGTTGAATCCAGCTTGGCTAGCTTCGATGAATCCCTTTTGAAGATGCTCCGTCAAGTAATCTTCCGTAGCTCGAAGCTCGCTTCAGACTGGCGATAGAGAGGTAAGAAGTGAGCAGGTAGCGGCTCCGTAGGATCGATTTTGTGATCGTGTTTGCGGTGGGGAGGTAGAATGTCACCCTCGGTCGTTGAGAATGCTCTCTCCAACGACTCGTATTGTCGAGGGAGATTTTCACGAACGAGCCTGGAACTGTCAGCTTCGTTCAACGGTTTGGTCTTGTCCCGCAAGGCGCGCTCAATCTCGTAAAAACTAGCGATTAAGAATTTGGTCTCTTCATTCTTCATGTTGAAGTGCGTAGCGTTGGCTCCAATCATGCAGACAGTGTTCCTAATAGTCCGCCCAGGTCTAGTCCAGGGCCTGGACGGACGGTCTGCTTATATAAGCAGTCCACTTTCAGGTTGACCTAGGTCAGTCCGATATATTAGACGGACAG
>MU254225.1:0-20937 GCA_019669825.1 Calycina marina
TCTGCTTTCTGGTGTATTCCTGTATATAAACCGCTAGCTTAGCACGTCCTTATACCCTTCGGGAGGTCTCACAGGACGGAAATAATCATCATCATAGAAGTCCATCTGCCCACTCTGTTGATCCATTATCCATTTTCCAAGCTTTTAGCTTTGCTTCTACTACTCCATTGGCCTACTCAACTAAGTCTTGAGTTTGTAGAGACCTAGGAGCTCCATTGACGATCTGAATCCCATATTTGCGTAGTAGAATAAGCAATGCCCCTTTAAACTCCTTTCTATTATCACATTGCATGATTTTAGAAGGAAGGAAGGCTGCAATAAACAAAGCAAAAGCAGCTGCAATTGGCTCAGCATGCTTGCTTTTCATTGCATATAGTTGGGTGTATTTCGAGAAGTGATCTTTGATATAAAGGATCCATTTGAACTGGCCTGATGGCTCATGACGTATATCTATAAGGTCAATTTGAACTCGTTCCTAGGCTCGACCATTAACAATCGGGACCAAGGGAGCCTTTGTTGCAGCTGGTTGATTCAAAGCATAGTTCTTACAAAGTTTTAATATAAAGCTAACCTTTGTGCGACTAATGCCATAATACTGTTGCTGAATGGCTGCTAGCACCTTATCACGGCCAGCATGGAGAAGCTACAAGTGCTTATTAACAATAATATCAAAAGCTCTACTTTCTGGGACGGCATATCGTGGTTCTCCATAGGCTTTATCAGGAGATCGGTATAGGCGCTTATTGATAAGTTGGAATTCAGTAAGGGCTCGGTGCTTTAGATTGGACTCTGTAGGGTTCTCTGGCTTAAGAGAAGGATCGTCGAGGAATATATGCATTTGGGTCCATTTGTCGTATGGAATTCGCTCCCTATTGACGTATCCAGGACTTGTTATATAGGCTTGAAATGCAAGATGTACATTGCTAGGAAATGGTACTATTGAAGCAATAATGGCCGCTATAATAATAGCTAAGTGTTAAATCTAGAAAGGGAAAGATGAAGATATAATGTCTACACCGCTATTTCACATTGGTGACTGGCCTAGTCCATTGGCCAACGCGTACATTGGTGGTTGGCCTGGGCCATTGGTCAATGGCCAATGCTCAACATTGGTGGTTGGACCGGAACATATATAACAACTCAATCTTCGCCCATATGAATCTCGCACATATCTTACTCTTATATAATCTGGAATCATATCATCTTCCTATTCGTTCTATACCACAAGAATTCAACATGGCCAGCGCAGAAGTTCTACCGTCGCCTTCCCAATACACAAGCAGAGAATCATTTGTTGACTCGAGTGCTCATGCTACACCAGCAGGTAACGGCTTCGACGTTCCACCAAAGCGTGCTTCTGCTCCTATCAAGAAGCCTAAGCTAGTGCAGGACTTGGATTATAACACTATTCTACAGTCAACGACTCATGTCGTCAACTTGTGGGCACCTTTATGGACACAAGCAAAAGCTTACCTAAAATTCGAGAGATCTGAATTTTAAAAAAGTGGAAGCTGCCATCGAGGAATCAAAAGTAAAGGTGGAAAAGTGGACTATAAACTGGTACCAAAAAACACTTCTCCCAGTCCTTACAAAATATAAGACAGATACCAAGAACGATCATAAGCAACTTTTTGAAATTGCCCGGAAAATCTACAAAGTCAATGGGAAAACGACTCTAGGACTTATAAGAGTAGAGAAGTCATATACACGACCTGCGATAAAAGATCCACGTGATTGGAGTCAGCTCGACGGTATACAGCCAGATAAAAGTTACAAGTATTAGTTTGAGAGTCTAGGAAAGTTACAAGAAGCTTTGCTCCAAGCCTACATCTTGCAACGAGTCAATAACAAAGTCTGCCAAGTGGATAACGCCGGCGACAAGAAAACCATTGCGTTAAAGCTTAGGCTTACACAGGATTTGGGCGCCATTAATAAGGACATCGAGGAGATGGGGGATCAAGCCTTCGTGCAAGACGAACCTGACGAGGAGACGCAAATGTTTAGCATTCGGAGTAGACCTGTGGCCTATCCTAATCTACAAGCATATGGTTCTAATGCTTCGGACAGCGAGGTCTCAGACAGCGAGGATGAATACGATAATGCGGAAGCAGCCGACGCAGACTATCAGACGCAGGCATTGATTAGTCAAGCTATTGAGACTGCGGGTTCGTGGATTAAGCACGAGAGTTTTAATAGATATGCGATTCGCGAAGACGATAAATTGCAGTATTTTACTATTATATTAGTAAATTAAACTAGAAAATGGCGGTTTCATCAATAATCGTAGTATGAATTCAGTGAACTAGTTAACAAAGCCAAAACAATACAGTTAGACTATCAAAATGAAATCTCATAATGTGGTTTATTACCGAGTCGCGCACTTCAAATACATACAAAAACGTCCGTGCACGAAAGGAAACCTACTCTTTTTACCAATTTTTAAGAATAACAAGCCCATACTCCCCCGCTTCCACGATACCTTTCAATATCTTCACCTCCTTGACGACGGTGCCTAACTGTCAAGACGGAACCTCCCAGTATGACGACGTCCACGTATGTATCACAGCTCGGTTCACTTGCAAAGAAAGTCGAATCCTCTGTTCAGAGCCTTCAGAATGCTGAGATCCACCCGGAGTAGCCTGGGGGGAAACTGCTGAACTTGTAGAACATCAGTACAGGCGGCTTAGCTGCGATAAGCGACAAGCACCATTGTGTAATAGCCATCGAGAAACGTCGAGGGCGAAACAAATCCTTCGGCATTGCCTCGCAGGCGATGTAGTCTGTATTGGCGTAAGGAGCAACAGGGGGTGTCAACTTTCCGTGCGCACGAGCCAAAAACACCAAAACCTCAAATCGCGGCTTCTAATAAGTTGTGAACAAACAACTCGCAATTGCGGGACGACCAACGCGTTCAAACCCTTTCCGGTCACCTAGTCCTGAGTTTACTGCTGTTTCGTATTTGTATTTAAAAGGCTTACAAGGTTTAACAACCTTCTCAGTAGGCTCCTTAGGAACTTTGTAGAATGTCAGTGGGCCCTTGTGATTATACGAGACTCCAGCTGCAATATGCACTGTGACCTTTAATCCAGACGGTTTGACTTCTTGCAGACGTTCCTTTCGAGGCTGTTGGCCTGGATATCGTAGCTCGTACTCAGGTTTGTTTTGTAAACTAGCTGACCTTAAATGCACTTCGTCCATAAACAATATATTCTGCCAAAACTCCATTATGCCCTTATCTTCATGTTCCTGGCCGTACTATATCCGTTTCGTTTTATTGAGGGCCGAAATCTCTAACGTATATGACTTCTCAAACCATCGAGCACCTGCCTGCGCAGCGTGGTATTGTAGAGTGCGAAGGGCGCATTGCAATTCAAGTTTATTGACTTGATCTGTACACGAATCTCCATGAATCGGATTTGACTTAACGTGGTTTATCACCGAGTCGGACATATCATCGAGTCCGACCGCTATTCCGGAGAACCTCATCCGAATCAAGCTTTTCGAGCGTGTCGTCTCTTAAGGGGTTCTGTAGTGTAGTTGTTAATCCTTAAGGATCAGATATCTGGAAGGGAGCACAAGGTTAAATGTAACTGTTGTTGTATTATTGTTTCATTGTGTGCTGTTCAGAGTCTATGGAATGAGAAGCATCTATCTAATGGTTGTGCCAAGAGGCGCGCCACAGCAGCCCCAGTCACTCCTGGCTTGGCAGAACGCTGCGCGAGGAAGCCAACGTTCAACAGTAGTCACATCCGGTTTGCTATATTTCTTTGTGGTAGAGCTCCAAACAGCATTGCTTGCGATTGCTTGCTCCATCAGTCTTATATACATATGTCCCAGCGGCCCAGCAGAAGCGCTCTTGACGATTTCATCTGTGACTTGACGAAGTTACTCCTTAAGTTCGTGATTCTTTTCGAGAGTGAGCTTCTTTGCTTCTCCGATAATGAGGTTCTTTGAGGTTATGACTAATTGGGCGGCGTTGAGAACTGGTCTCGTTTTGGAAAGTCTTAAGTGGTTGATGTGCAGGAAGAATCGAATCTGGGACGGGGACAAACACGAACCGCGATTTCACACACCCGGTTTCGATCCTGGAGTAGCCATATAATATAGTTTATGCTTTGTCGTATCCAATCAAGACATGAATTGAGTGCCTCTATTGCAAGTCTAATTGCCGGCAACTTGCCGTCTCGTGCGCGCATCGGAGACACAGATCAGCCACTGGTGTGACTCGTGAGCCTTGATTCTCCCAAGGAAATGGACGCAAGACAATTCGTTGCAAGTCGAAGGGCGGCTGCTTGCATTCTGACAAGAAGGTGAGAAACACAAGTTAATCACACTTGTATGACCGGCGATAGTCCTTGAAGCGGCTCAGAACGTTCACTTATGTCGCAAAATAGCATGGTTCCCCACGATCAAAACTCAGCCCTATTGGGAAACATGTGCGTTGAGTTTGTGTATAAATGACAAAGCTAAACTTTTGTGTCCAGAGAATGCCTATATACAATCATATTTCAGGTATACCTTGTTCAGGTGCCAGATAGCATCACTACCTGAAGCTAACGCCAGTCCTGTATGAAAATGCATCAGAGAGACTCCCCCATATGTCTACGCTCGTTATCGTATCAATCATGACGACCTATCAGAATTTCCCACCAGCTAGTAGTCTTTGAAAATAGCTACCAATCCATCTAGCCTAGAGATCTGCAAGACGAATTTTGATTCCGTCTTTCTGAAGTCAGAAATCAGGTTGGTTTGCTCTTCAGTCAAAGCCACAGTGCCTGACAATACATCTGAGCGCTGAGATAGTTGAACAATCCCACTGTTTTTGCGTCTGACGATATCTAGTCGCTGCAGATGACGCGACATAGCTTTATAGATCTTCTCCAAGAATAATGCTTTGACACGCTCCTCATCAAAGTGCCAGAGAAAGATCATGCGAGCATTGGTGTGACTGGCGTCTCTCGGGACCCCCTGAATGTCCACCATTCCTGCCATTTGCATCTCAGCTAGCTTTGTACGGATGTCCTTTTGCTTCATCAAAGCAATCTGTGGTAGCTGCTTCTCATCCACCTTCCCAAGTTTCTGCATGACCCTCACCAGCCGATGTCCCCCAGGCCCGAAGCACTCTCGGAGATAGAACGCAAGTTCCTTGTCCTTTAGGTACTCTACCAGTTCTGGGAAATCAACGGTGTATTCATTGTCAAAGCACATGCGCAAGAATGGGGCCTCGTCTGCCAGTAGTACGCGTAGGTGATTGTTCAAGTCATCCATTCTACGCTCCTCCTCGTCAACAGAAGCAAAGAGATCATGCGGATTATCATCGTCGACAATAAATCTAGGCTGTGGCACTGAAGGTCTCACTGCGCCAATATCCTTAATCATATCTTCATCGTCATCCCCGTCTTCTTCAATCTCGCTCTGAGGTTTGAGTTGAGGCCGATCCAAAGCACCTGTATCAATCTTGTCCTTCCCGATTTTGCCAATGCCGAGGGAGACGTTGACATTTTCAGGCAATGCATTGTACACAGATTTGAGTCTAATTGTGGTACCATCACCACCATCGATATGCTCCTGACATCGGTCAATCACAGGCTCCAGCAAGGCAAGAAACTTGTCGTAGACCTGAGATGTGACATCGCCAATCCTTGTGTGTGCGAGGGCGACAAGCTCTTGATTGCGCAGAGCAACTGCCAGCTTTTCGTAGTTGAGATACACTGTCAGGTCTCCATTGAGAAGTAAGTCGCCTTTGAGATCGTCGTCGTTGTCGCTGCCATCTTCCACAATGCGTCTGCGCTTAGCACTTCCGTTACTTCCGTTCGAATCGATTTCCCGGTCTCTCTTCCTCCCCTTCCCTTCCCACGCAGGACGCGTAGACCTCATATCCTCCAACTGTTGCTCGAGCTTGTCTCTCAAGGCTGTCTTTTTCTTTGGCCCTTTCGCACCCCCATCAAACGCACCACCGGAGGCCTGGAGGTCCGTCTCAAGTTCGTTACGGAGGTCAGTTGGGCTGCGGAACATTTGGTTATATATAGGCGCAATAAAGCCAGCGTCCAGCAATTTGACGAGGGTTTGACGAAGTTCATGAGCCGATGTATGGCCATTCGTATGTCCGTTGACTCCGTTGGTTGCTGGCTTTTCGCTTACACCAAAATCACCAGTCGCTCGGTGGTCTCCAGATTCGTATGCTTCGAAAAGATCGGGGACTTTCGCATGACCCATGAGGAACAGGCTGTGGACCAAATCCTTTGCAACCCCACCGAATTTATTCTCAACAACCTCTAGAACCTTGCCTGTGCGAATCAAGTTGTATGCAGCATCCTTGTTGGCCTCGTAGTGTGTAGATGATTTAGTTTCGTGGAAGAAGACGAGATGTTGCTGAATGAGGATTGCGAGCCCATGCTTGAGCTGTCGCCTCGTCAGACGAGTGTGACGGCCCAGAGGTTGAATTTGTAGTCGACCACGTCGTAGGAGGATAGTGATAATCCGCTATGGAGTGTTAGTCTGCGTTGTCCCCATACGCATCCGCTTCCTACGAGGCTCTCCAGTATGAATGGTTTGAAATGGTACGAGTAGATCACATACGGAGGTCAATTCGCCATATATCTCATCCACTAAGAGAGCACAAAGCTCGACCGCGTTCTTGGACTGTAAATCGAGAGTCAGCATGTTGTATGTAGGTGGCTTTGCGCCGTGTATTCGAGAAGCGATATCTGGAGCTACCAGGCAGTAGTTTGGGGGATGTACTTGAGACATTATTTGCTGCTAGAGAATATATGACTATCCCTAGAGCTCTACGAATGCTACCGGTGAGTCATTGACAAATACAATATATCCAGCAGTGAGCAAGGTGAACAGAAAGTATTTGGCGGAGAGTAAATCCTCCTCAGCCAGAAAATGTGGTGGGGTCCGACTACTCGACCCACTATTCCACCTGCCAATCAGCGTTACTGTGATTTCCATATTCGTCCGAGACTTGACGAAGAGCTGCAACGACGTCTCTCAAGAATCTGCCATTGGAATCTACCCATTTTATCAATCTCTCCCAAACAATGATCTCACGGTCGGCGATTGGACGTAACGCGCAGCTCGCCCTCAAACGGCAATGCTGCGTGCAACCAGCTACCCGTCGTGGACTTGCCGCCGCTGTTTCTGGTGGTTCGACACAATTTTCCTACGAAACTGCCGAAGCTGGAGGTATCAAGATTGCCAGCAGAGATATTGCCGGACCGACTACGAAATTGGCCTTGGTTGCAAAAGCCGGAACCCGATACGAATCAGCCCCAGGCTTGACCATCGGTCTGGAGCACTTTGCTTTCAAGGTATGAACGCATCATGAAAACAGCAGAAGCCATGGCATTTGCTGACTGTCCGATTGAAGAACACCCACAAGCGTTCAGGTCTGCGAATCACAAGGGAGTCGGAGCTTTTGGGAAGTCAATTGGTCGCATATCACACGAGAGAGGCTTTGGTCCTGGAAGCCAACTTTCTACGCAACGATCTACCATACTTTGCCGAACTGCTCGCCGAGGTCGCATTCGAGACAAGATATACAGGTATGGGTTAGTTGAGTAATGTGGAGGAATAGGTTGCTAACCTGGATAGCGCATGAGTATGCAGAGGAGGTTCACGACACCATTCACATGCAGCAAAAGCGCCTCTTGGGAAATGTTTCCGAGCTTGCGCTGAACTCAGCACACGGCGTTGCGTTCCACAGAGGTCTAGGTGCTCCATTGCAACCAACATCATCAACACCTCTGGACAAATACTTGAATGAGGACACCATCCAGGACTTCTCGAAGAACGCATACTCCAAGTCAAACTTCGCTCTCGTTGCCAATGGTGCCAATCATGCCGAGGTTTCCAAATGGGCCGCAGAGTTCTTCTCTGGTGCATCAAGCACTGGTTCCGCACTTTCTAGTGAAGAGTCCAAGTATTTTGGAGGAGAGGAGCGAATTTCACACGACTCTGGAAACAGCCTAGTCATTGCCTTCCCTGGTTCAAGCTCTTTCACATCTGGAAGCTCTTACAAACCGGAGATGGCTGTTCTTGCCGCATTGCTTGGGGGCCAATCTACTATCAAGTGGTCGTCTGGTTTCTCTCTACTTGCCAAGGCTACTTCTGCTTTTTCAGGAGTTAGCGCCAATGCTACCCACTTCTCATACTCCGACGCTGGACTCCTGACTATCCAGTTCAATGGATCAGCTGAGGCTATTAGAGGCGCCTCCACAGCAGCCGTCGCTGCCCTCAAGAGCATTGCCGAGGGATCAATTAGCAAGGAGGACTTCACCAAGGCTGTTGCTCTAGCCAAGTACCGCACTTTAGAAGAGGGACAGAACACTGAGGCTGGTCTCGTCGCTACTGGTTCTGGAATTGTTCACACTGGAAAGGCTTTCCAGATCGACGAGGTAGGAAAGGCAGTTGAGGGTGTCAGTGCTGACAAGCTGAAGACTGTAAGTCAATCTCTGTTCCCGCATTAGGATAATCACTAACATGTCACAGGCGGCAAAGGCCCTTTTAGAGGGCAAAGCAACAGTCTCGGCTGTAGGAGACTTGTTCGTGCTTCCTTGGGCAGAAGAATTGGGTCTCAAAATATAGATTTCAATCGGGTATGGGGTGCTAGTGGTAGCGATGGGAAGGTGTAACAACAGCTTCTTAAGTTTGTGTAGATAAATGAACGAGCAATTCAATTTGCTACTGATTTCACGTCCTACCATGCTAAGATGTATTGACTGCTTCCACAAGAAGCCGCATACAACACTTTACCTGCAAATCGATTGTACCACCCAGGAAATTCGTGCAAGTCGACAGACAATTGCTACCTCAAGCCCCTTCTCTTCTCTTCAGCAATATAAGTTTTCAGCAATATGAAGTTCCAACTAGAATATCTGGTTGATGCCGTCTACCAATTAATTCATATTCCAATTTCACGTGATCATCGACAATGCCAAGGTTCGTTCCTTTTGAAAGTCCCGAAGCTGTCGAAGCCGAGCAAAACGCCAGAACAAAAACACTCACAACCATTCCACCTCAAGCACCTCAACTCCAATCACACAAAATGGCATTCGCGTGGAAGGCATCAGGTCTGACGTACGTTATGTCACCCTTTCATTGTCTACCAGCAGTCGAGAGCCCGTTCAATCGACTGATAGATCTGATGTAGCTACAACAAATACCTCTCGGTCGCTGCGAGCGTCGTCCGTCGCAGTCTGAAGGATACGCAGCGTTTGGCTGCTGAGAAGAGAGGAGTTTCAGAGCTGAGGTTTGCGAAATGGAACGTGAGTGCGCCCGTACAATACTGCGGCAGAAATGGAAGGGGAGGCTGACTTTGTTGGGTGGATAGAACGGCAAGCAGGGCGATAACAAGAACGTTGCTGATGCGAATGCTGCGGCTGCTGCGGAAGCTTCGTCGTAGAGTGTCAACTACAATGAGTGATGGAAAGAAGGATAATGGAGGAGATGGCGAGATTGGCTGACCTGGGATGGATGGCTTGAAGGGCTTTGGGGGATGGAGCTTGTACATGTGTATGATCAGTCTCATGAATGGAAGATTGTGACAGGCCTCACGAGAGAATATATGCTGCCTGCATGTGCGATGTGACTATTGTAGCGGCCACGACCAGTCGCTACAACCCACATGAGGTAGGTCGACCACGTATAAGATTGCCATCAGATACGCCTTGCCAGTCACCAACGAAGACTCATACCCACACACGAGTACTTCGGGGAAGAACATGCTTCTCAAATAGACGACTTGAACCTCTGATCACAGCGATGTGAGCTGATGTTACTAGTAGTAGGTAATCTTCCCCCGATCGATACTCGTGATACCGTGCATAGCAGTGACCTTGTATTATTACATTTCTCAGTAGCCTTGAGAGACAATCATAATTCTCTGGTGACCATCTATCAAGACTCTAGCTGCATCCAACTCTGAATGGGTAAGGTATATCCACGGGAACACCAAAACGGGTATACCTTAGCACATGATTTCCCGCTCACTGTGTACGTGTATTCAGAATCTCTTACTAAATCCCAAATAATGATAAACAAATCATTCACGACTTGCGACTTGCTACTTTATCCCAACACTCCGTCGCTCACTTCTACCGACCTGCTGGGACCTGCAACAAGCGAGATATTCCGACACCAGCCAAACTAACGAGTAAGAGAACCTGGAACTCTACCACAACAAAATCCGGGCATCAAGATATACAATGAACTCTGATAATATTACCGACATAAGCAATGGTAAATCTGCACCCACCCACAAGCAAAACAACGTAACTAAACTTCCTGCAGGATTAGCAAACTTTTCCCTCAACGACAACCACGATGATGCATCACAGCAATCGCAATTCCGTAGCTTCGACCCCGAGCCTCCGCCAGCACCTATCTTACATAGTCAAGGAGTGATTGCGATGGATATCACAAAGCAGTTTATCAACGCCGCTCAAGGTAAGACCACCAGATGTGTTTACTATAACGTCACGTCACGTGTTGATTGGAGCAGAGCTTGAGTTGGGCCAGTTGGTGAAGGATCCATACTTTACTCTTTTCGAGGCTGTTGGCGCGCTTGAGGTATGCAATAAGAAAGATTTGGATGTTGGGCGGTTACTGAATGATGATGTAGATCATGGATCGTAAGATGGACAGTGGTTATCTTGAGCCGGGAGAGACTATGGATGACAACTATGACTTTACGCTTGTCTTGCTACCGGAGGAGATCATTGGTATAATAGACCAGCTGCTATGTCATGAGGTGAGTGGAGGCCATGCAGGCGAGGTCTCACATGAATTGCAAGGCCACGCGATAGTTGAGCTGCATTCCGAGCCCTCTTCTGAATACCATGGCGTCAGCTGCTGCCAATGTCACAAAGACTTGCGGAGATGCAGCTCATGTCTGATTGCGATCTTGAACGACCATCGACAGTTCTAACATGAAACAGATGGCATGGCATCAAGGCTATCCTCTCTCGCAAACAATATTTACCAGTCTCTACATCGACCGAATCATGATGCCAGCCCCAGTAACTCTCGATCAAACGCTGTTCGATAGGAGTGGGAATGCCCCAGACGAAGAACCAATAACAATGCAGATACTACGAGCTTACTGCCTTGGTCTTATCAAGACATGCTTTTTTGTCAACGACAAGGTCAAGGCAGAGCATTACTATGAAGTATGTGAAGCAATGGAGCCTGTCTATACTTATGAGCTGACTTCGTGGTTGTGTAGGAGGAAGACTTCGTGACGCACACCTACAATAGGAGCCTTCTCGACAGTATAGACCACGCGGAAATAGTCGAGCTGTTAGATAAGACCGTGAAGGTCATCTTCGCAACCGATGACTTTTCCCAGGACATGAAGAAAACACTAATCGCTCGTCTTGAGCTGAGAAGCAGGTTTCTAACAGCGGTTGAAGTAGCTACTTCTAGAACGTCTCCTGCTTTGAAGCTTGTTTGGACAAGTCTCGGTAATTGCATACCAAGAATCAAGATGTCAGTCGACTTGGGCAAGCCGGTTCCTAGCTCTTTCAGTGTCAAGCTGCAACGCAAACTAGCGAGCACGGCACCACCTCGTCCGATTGTGCATGTGAGTCAGGAATCGGCTTTTGAGCATCTTGAGAACCTCTGCCGAGACGCAGTGACGGTGGTAGAAGTGCTTAAATATTACGACAGTCGGAGTTTATTGGTAATTTATAGCACCACTAGCCGGGCGAATAGTGCTGACCTTAAAAAGACTTTTGTAACACTGTTTCAAGCACGGAAACCTCAACCCTCGGTCTATGTGAGGACCTTACTGCAACACTATCTGTTTGGCGACATGATAATGCTTGGAAAGATGTCAATTCGTCAAATCCTTGATGAGGAACTATCAACTATGACTCTACCAGCTAGCATGCTTCTTGACCGGATCAACGACGAGGTCGAAGTACCAAGTGATCCACGCTTCAATATAGCGACAATAATGGAAACTTTTCGCTCTCGGGCTGCCGATACCTTTATCGACTACATGCGCACGATATGTCAGAACAGGTGTCGGATACGACGGACATTATGCCATGCCATCACAGACTGGGACAATCTTCAACTTGACGCTGAGCAGCTCGACGTAGAGCTACAGGCTTTCACGAAAGAAGTACCGATTTTTGACGAAATTATTTCGACTGAACCCATTTACTCATTTCCTCTGTCATCGTGGGCATATTACTACAAGCTAGGTCAGATGGAATGGACAGTTCAGATGGGATTTGAGCTCGAGGTATACCAGCCAGACGAGCTAGCTGATATGTACTGGTATCTACAGTACCTAGCCAGGAACCGAAGCCAGCACCTAGAGCGCATCCGAGGTTTCACAGTACCTAATGGTGGCGGTATCGCAGCCAGCGATGAGTCCATACACAGACATGCCGAGTACGGAAAAGCTGGATTATTCTTCAACTTCTCATCTCTGGAAGCTGCAGCCACATATGGGCTTGCGGATGCTCTTTCAGGTCTCTTCACCGTTCTAAATCGTTTATCACTGCTCCCCAAACTCCCGCGACCATATGGCGATGCCAAGATGCGCTATGAAGTTCGAATGAAACCTTTCCTTGGGATTGGTCTACCAGAACTTGTTTCCCTAGAGAATTTGAAGCAACTGGTCGAGCAACCGAGACAGTCGATACTAGACCTACTGGATCTTGCTGCCGACAGTGCTGCTGCTGCGAAGAAAGCCTTTGAGATCATGAGTCGTCTCACTCCCGAAGAAGCTTTCTGTCAAGGTTCTCATGCTAGTTGGCTAAAGAATGTCAAGGACTGTTTGAAAGCGGCTATCTTCACTGGGATTACAATTTCAACAGTCCGGAAGGCAGTCATAGCTGCCGGCAATAGGGTAGAACTCAAGATAAAGATTGAGATACCTGAATCAGGCAAAGGGTATCACGACTGGTGGGTGGTACCGAAGGCCAGTTCTCTAGCTTAATAATGGAGGTCCCAAACTGTTATATATACAATGTTGATCGATGGAGATAAGGTAGATATTGCGTGGCAACATACCATTACACTACACTGTACGAGAGACATTCGATATATGATTAGATGCGCATCTGACCATACAATCTCATATCAAACCACCAGTGGGTGTCAGAATGCCATAACACCAAAATTCAGCGGGGTCAACCGTCAATTGCTAATATTATTACAGCACCATATTACCACTTTGCAGTCTTAATAGCATTTTCCAATTGTTTATAAGACGGCGGCGTCCCCCAGGCACATCAGCAATACGCGAGTGTATCTCCTCTAGCGTGGTTTTGTCCCATCCCTCGTCTGTAAAAACACCCTATAGTGTAATCGTTGCTTGACAATATTCCAAATACCTTCAATCGGATTAAGATCTGGCGACTGTGCAGGGTGCCTAGTGATAAATACCAAGCTAGCTTCGTTTAGCTATCGCGCGAGGCAATGTTTACGCATGCCGTAGAAGAGTCACCATCCTCTTGAAGATATGCCCGATCTGTATGTTGTAACCGTTGCTTTTGCATGGCTTTGATATATACAGGCAAGAGACGCTCTATATAGTACTTCTGGGTTATATGATTGCTTTTAACCTTCGTTTCCACCTTACGTGGCTTCGTGGCCCCCCATTCCTTCACTCTAGCCTCGTATCCTTTTTGAGTCTCTGTTGTAGGGTGACGACGTGGTTTAGGAAGCATTTGAGGCTGCTCTATAATGCCCTCCTCATCGTTATAGAACTCAAGCTTCTCTGCTTTGTGGTACCAATTGATTCACGAAGCAATATGAAAGACAGTCCTCCTTTGTTCTTTACGCTCCATAATATTTTCGTCCGCGTAGCGCCGCTCACCTCCTCCTTTTGTTGAGATATGCCCAATACGCTGAGAGTTAAAATTTATGTATGCATCGTTTGTATAGGTAATACAGCTCCAAAAGCCCTCGATTGTCTTGCCCACGTGCTGTAGTGATTTTGTCGTAGTAGAACCTTGAGATGCGTCTTGTACGTACTAACCTGTTCAGCTACGCATAGCAGAAAGATCTTGAATGAATGAAATTGTATACGGGTCTTACAGAAAATCTGTGTGCGCTGATCATGACTACTTTTGGACCATGCCGGTCCGAGGCTCTAAGTGTACCCAGGAAAAAGCCGCCTGGCAGGCGGTAAAAACCCTTCGTTGTTCTATCTACAAGCCCAGAATTAACTCTCTGGCTGGAGCCTCAGTTGGGGAGAAGAGTGAACGCGTTGCGCGCTGGGACAGAGTTATGTGGTGGTGGCGGCGGTGAGTGACGTGGTCGCTACAGCTGGTCATGCTCCGGCGTTTGTTGGATCTGATGATTCTGGGGCATCATTTGGGATCTTCCAGAGCCTCGTTTACATCTAGTCTTCTTCGTAAGGGAGGGAGATCGGCCCTGTCTTCTACCAGTTCGCAGTCCAGAATGATATGAGCGACCGTTTCCTGGACCGCCCGGCCTCCTCTACATGCACACCATGGTTCGATATCCGGGATCTACATTCATCTCAGGTATTGGCTGAGTCCGATATGCCGAACCTCACTTGCACAAGGCAGGAGGATTCGTGCTTTGTGAGTTGTCCCCAGATCTTGCGTGCCGTCCCCCACCACAAGCCGACTTTCGGTGTTCGCTGGTGAACGCCTTCGCGTAGCTGGAAGCTATTCCACCATTCTTCCGCTTTCTTCTCCGCGGTGGCGCCCCCTGTCCAAGTCGCCCAGTGTCCCATGAGGTCTGCCAGTTGGGTTTCGCGCCCTCGTTTTCCTCCTTTCGCCTTTGCGATCAACTTCTTGATCCTGCCCCACGTCTCGGGCCAATTGCTGCCCTCCCTTGTTGCTCTGGCCTCGAATGCTGCCGCCCTCTCGGCTAGGACTGCATTGATCGGTTTGCAGTGGGCTTCAGCCTCTAGAACGTTGACTGGCGTGGAGTAGTAAGCACCCGTTACAACGCGTAGGCATTTGTTCTGCTCTTGCCTAGCTGGTAGACGATGCCGGAGCCCCTCCCTTGCTTTCCTCCGAGAGTGTTCGCCGGTATCGCAAAGGTAGACGCGGCGTATGTTAGTACACTCCGGATGACCGAGATGTAGACGTCTCTAGCCTTGAGAAACGAGGGTCCCCATGTTTTCGCCGCGATCCGCGCTAGAGCGACCCGCTGTGTCTTCAGCTTGGCCAGGATGTGGGTCTTGTGGGCTGTGAAGTTGAGCTTCCGGTCCAGGTGAACGCCCAGGAATCTGGTCTCCTCTACCGGCTTGATCATGTCATCGTCAAAAGTCAAGGTCTTGCTGCTGCCGGCTCTGGTCTTGACAAAGTGTATCAGCTTGCTCTTTTGCGGCTCGAACATCATGCCCCGTTCCTCTGCCCAGCTTCTGCACACTTCCCATCCCTTCTTTAGGGCCGTGCAGCAGTCCTCCGTCCCTTTCCCGACGGCTAGAAGATTCGTGTCGTCTGCAAACTCCACTGTTCCTATCCCGACGACATCTCTTAACTTCCGGGAAAGCGGAGTGGTGTAGAGGCTGAACAAGAGGGGGATGAGGGTGAGCCTTGTGGCACGCCGGACGGCACATTTATAGGATCTGACTCCCAGTCGTCGAAAGTCAAGGTGGCTGTTCGGTCCGTTAGGAACGATGCCACCCATCGCGCACCTACATCAGCCATCCTGGTCTTCTGGGGCTGTGAGCAACCATCCGTGGTGGGCGCGGTCGAAAGCAACTTCGAGGTCCAGTTGGAGCATCGAGCATGTGAGCTTCTTTTCCCACGAGGTCCGTACCGTCTCCGTGGCGAATCTGGCCACCTGTTCTGTTGAATTCCTCGTCCTGTTTCCCATCTGTTCAGGGGGCAGTATATCCGCTTTTTCTGCCATGCAAAAAGATCGTAGTAGGGAGCCAGGGGATTGAAAGAGAGTAATCACGTGACTACGAGCTCCGCAAGCCAGCTCGTATAGCTGACAATAGCCTTGGCGCAAGCTCTGCCAGACAGCTGGCAAGACTCGCATGAGAAACTCTCCTAGTATATAGTCTTTGTATTCCCCTTAGGAGCTTCGTGCTCAAATTATCATAGCTTTCTTTACCTCACACTTTACCTAGCTTGTAACGGAATCATTTCTACGTACTTCACCCAGATTGATACTTGCCTCTTCATTCCTGACAACCGAGAGCCTAGAAAGTTACATGGAAGTGGAAAACGCTGATGACCAAATTCCTACCTACTGTATTAGATTTCCCAAAAACCAGGCTGAGTAGCCTCTTGGAATGATGTTATACCTTCTCTCTATTCTCTTGTTCCGAGAGGCCAAACCTCGAATAGCTCAAAAGGTTATGGGCTCTGAAATTCAATTAAGAAGTGCATGAGGAACCTGCGTAAGGCAGATTCACTCCTTATTTATCGACATGTATAATATCCACTGAATCTTCTAGAGAAGCAGTCTTCTAACAAATACAAGGAAAAGTATGGAATTGTATGGAACATGAGGATATGGGACAATGCCAGTCTGGCCCACTTGGTCTGGAGTGAGTGCAGAGCGAGCGCCTTGGCCCGAGCACCCATATGCGTCCCAACTCTTACACGCTGATTCCATAGCCAGGTGTGCAACCCCCCGCCGTCCTCGTTGCAATGACGAGGGCGATTCCTTCAATAAACGTTCTTGCCCAGGAAGTGTGCACCAGTTTGACAAATACTTCTATGCCCAAGAATTTGGCTAAGCCCCAGCTTCCGCCCAGCATCCCGAGTATAAAGATTACTTACGATGGTGCAAGAAATGCACCGCCGTCAAACCGGCCATAGCTCATCATCGCAGGCGACTCATGGATGGCCATGGAGTTCCTTTGTTAGACGATGTTCCAGTGATTCGATTGACGCATTCTCCTATGTTTTTAATAGGGGGTCGATACACCGATAGGAGAATCAGTAAAATAAGAGATACTGCTTGTGCTGCGCTAATTGCAAGACCTCCAATGGAATTCAACCTTGACGATTCAACGTAATGCAGCATGAGACACGAGGCGGAGACGATCTTAGCAAGACAGATGAGTTCGTAAACAAGAAATGCATGCATTTCTGCTGTCTTGCTCGAACCGTAGATCGTGAGACTTTCCTCCGCGCTGGGATAGCCTCTCATGCCGTTCACGGCAGAAGACGCAGAAGGGTTGACTTTCGCGCAATTTCTAAATTGAGACCAGAGAATTCCACCCAGAACAGCGCCTCCTTGTATAGGAATGCTTGATGGAGTGCCTGGGCAAGCACCACCGAGCGCCATTCTGCCTCTTAGGATGAATCCGCCAATAAGATTGCTGTTATATTGGTATAAGCGGTTGATGTTCGAAGGTTTGCGATGCAACGCGCAATGCCTTTTCATTTGACAATAAACATGAGTACGCAAATTAATAATCAGAATGTGTCACTCGACTTTAGTTTGAGAATAACAGGGGTAACATACGCGCTGCCTGCACTTGCTGTCAATAAGACTTTCAACATTTGGAAATCGGATAGAACAAGCTGATCGATGATGACAGTAGGAAACTACACTCCAGACACCAGAAGGGCAGAGCCACATAGAACGCCAGACAGAGCCGTAGGCAACGGATCTGGTGACATATCTGCGGGCGGAGTCAATGATAAGATCAGAATAGAATTTGCTACTAAATACTGGGTAGATTCTTTGAAGATGAAGACAGAACTAGAAACTAAACGGAATGAAAGGAGTAGAGGTACATATGCTCCTGACGAGAATTCTTCTAGTTGGCAAAATCAAATATAACGAGTCGAAAAGACAGAGACAAATATGAGATCTTTACCCATTACGGGCCTATAACTTTTTTCTCTTCGGAAGAAACAAATTCATGGACGGCGATCTGAAAAGGTGCGCTTATAGTGAGGTTGTGTGTCCCGGGGAAGTGAAAATGAAAATGTCAAAGCTCTGCCAGCTCGGCCAGCTCGCGCGCTTTCGCTCGGGCTTGGTCGGCGAGTCGTGGTCGGTGACTACGGGACAACTGCATACCCACCTCGCCACTGTGTTCTTATATTGCAGGGATTTCAAAACTGCCTTAGTAAGCAAATAATTCCTTCACCAGAAATACTTTTGTGCATACTTGGTACCATGTATCATATATAGACTGAAAGTCCATATTACATCTTTCTAACCGCGTACTCATTTACCATCATCACTCTAAAATCAGCACCCAAACTAATGCTACTTGGACTAGCAAAGACAGCTTGTGCCGTCTACTTTGTAATTTCAATCTAAGGTCTGTGTTTGATTATATCTACTATGTTTGTTTTTTATAACGCTTGTTCTAGAGGTTTTCACTCCATCAACATTCTCAACAAGGCCGTCAGTCTCTACCACAAAATGTCCAGCAAACCAAACATTTACCCCTGCTTTGAAGCTGTCACAGCAACATGGCAGTACGTTGTTGCTGATCCCAAAAGCCGCGATGCAGTGGTCATCGACTCGGTCCTTGATTTCAATCCAGCTTCCAATCATATCAGTACCAAGACCGCGGATAGCCTCCTGCTATTTATTCTGAAAAACAACCTGACAATCACACGAATCTTGGAGACTCACGCTCATGCAGACCACCTCACTGCTGCAAACTATCTTCAACAGCAACTCATCGATCAAGGAAAACCGCGACCAGACGTATGCATTGGAGCGCGCATCACAGAAGTGCAATCTACTTTTGCTTCCAAATACGGAATTGAGACTTCCGAATTAGCCAACGTCTTCGACAAGCTCTTTCAGGATAACGAGGAGTTCACCATTGGGAATTTGAAAGCGAAGGTTTTACACCTTCCAGGTCATACTCCCGATCACGTCGGATACCTGATTGGAGAGTGTGTATTCACTGGAGACTCAATCTTCAATCCGGATGTTGGGTCCGCACGTGCTGACTTCCCTGGAGGGTCGGCAACAACACTTTACAACTCTGCCAAAATCCTTTTGGACCTACCAGAGCACTACCGTCTCTATGTAGGACATGACTATCCTCCAGATTCGCGAGCAGGGAATACAGAGGGGGGGAAGCACAAGTCTTACACGACTGTGAAGGAACAAAACCAGGAGAACAAGCATGTGAAGTCAGGGACAACAGAAGGTGAATTCGTAAAGTTTAGGTTAGAGAGAGACAGTATGCTTGGGGAGCCAAAATTGCTACATCAGGCTTTGCAATTCAACATTCGAGCAGGGAAGCTGCCGAAAGCATCGGCAAACCACGATATGTTTCTTCATCTTCCGATCAAGGCACCAAAGGAGGTGTTCGAAATTATGCAAAGGTCAAATGTCAGGGATTGTCTCAGGAGCTGTTCAAAACCACAATAACTTACAATTTCTCATAACGAATGTTAGCCCCACATGAGAAACATTACAGGCTGAAGATGCTGATTTTCAATGCGAATGTCGGATTTTTTCCTGCTAGAAAATGATCAATTCAACATTTTAGTAAATCTTCTCTAGGTCATGCTTGAACCTTGTAAAATTATACCAATTCCTCAACTATCCTCTCAACTTGCTTTTCCATTCCCTCCACACCCTTGTTCGCCAAGAAACTGACAGTTACAATGGCTTTGCCTACTCCACTGACGACTAAAGCGAACGGACTCCCACGTGCTTTATACGCAAACGCCCCTACAAAACTCCCTGCAAAAAGACTCATCAAGAATGCAATTCTTCTATTCCTCCTCCTATTCTTTTTTTCAAACATTTTCTCATCTATGAAAATATCCACGTAAGCAGCAGTTGCCATCGCAGTGGTGATTTCAATAATGTTCAGCCCTCGCGTTATTGCCACTTGAGCTCCCGAACTAAACGCTAGCAATGAGATAACAGCCAAAGCCGTAGGTCCAGTATCAAGCACAGGACTAGGTCCACGGTACTGGAGTATCGTAGCAACAAAGACCAAATAGTCTGGAAGACAGATGTCTCGAGAAGCCAATATCGTTTTCGTGCCCCAAAATAGTTTCCTAGCTGACCAGGAAGAAATCCTCCCAGGACAAACATTGAGAGAGAAATGCCAATGTTAGAGAGTGAGAAGAGCTCAGTAAGTTTGGCAACGCCGACAGCAAGTACGGTGTTGCCAGTTTGGTTCGACGCAAAGCAGTGGTCCAAGGGATATTAGCCTTTGCGCTTTTATAAGGAGACAAAATCATTGTTTGGAGAACAGAAAATGCAAAACACAGACAGTCTGGAAAAGAGGCCGCATCTTGAATTCCAATGCTAAATGACAAGAGGAGCAGCTGTGATTTAAGGAGGACATCATCCCTAATAAGAGTGTTGAAGAACACTTTGGAGCGAGAGATAAAGCTTCCGCGTGCTAGCTGTGATTGTGCCATGTAGGGTGAATGAGGGTGTGAGACTGATGACATTCATTTCGTTAATACTCGTGTAAATCTTATGTATGAATAAGGTGAAAAGAAGACTTTATTTAAATACAAACGTCCGTGTAGTGGGTGATTGGCGGGATTCTAGCTGGGAAATCTTGGGGGCCTTGGGGTGTTCCAGAGTTCAATGGTAAGGACTTTTCATGCCACGGGCTAGTTCAACTTCGCCAACCTCGCGTGCTTGAGGGTGACCTGAACTGATGAAAGCTTCAAGATGTAACAATATCAATTTTATCTGGTTACCCATAGCAGCCTACTTTCCCTCTGTTTTGCCTTGACTCGATCTCTACGGACCAAAACTTGAAACTTAATAACCATAAACGAACCTGGGTAGCGGCACATACCTTCAATATGCGTAAGACACAAAGGTGTTATAATAACCCCTAATTTTCATTTCAGGACGTTTCAAAGGATCTCTAAGGAGCTCTCTATGACGTTCAGAGATGTAACTGCAACTGAATTGGCGACGGAAGTGTCACGACCCCACAATCACGTTACCAAGAGTTAGTGATCTGTTATGCTAGCCTTGGGAGAACACTCGGTATATACTACTGGGCGGATCCATGCA
>MU254226.1:0-20932 GCA_019669825.1 Calycina marina
TTTGTACTGAATGCGGACATTAAGTATATTGGATGGCTGTCAATATCAACAGTGACCATCATTGTCGAATTTACCAACCCAGAAGACGCAAACAAGATCATCGACGAGGGTCTCATCTGGCAAGGCGAAGCGTTCCAGTGCGAAAGGTACGACAGACAGTGCCGACTGAAGCAATGCTACAAGTGCCAGAAATACGGCCACATAGGAACCCAGTGCAAAGCAAATACAGCATGTCGCTACTGTGCAGAAGCACACCACTCGAAAGAATACCCTACCAAGATTGACAAGTCTGCCACGAGAAAGTGTGCTGTCTGAAAAGGAGCGCACGAAACTTGGAATAATCGCTGCGCAGTCCGAAAGACTGAGTTGAACAAGGTCAAGACTGCATATGATGCTCGACAACCATCATTAGCGAAAAAGAAGCCGGTGAGTGAACGCGTCGCCTTTAGCGCAACACCAGTGGAATCAGCGGCTATGATGAACGGAAGCCAAAGAGGCAGGCTAGACACCACCTCCACGGGACTACCATCGTCGACGCCATCACTACTACCAAGTAGGCAGAGCTCCTAAAAGAGTCCACACGGAAGTCAGGATGGATAGCACGCAAGACGAGAATGAGGATACGATCATGGTGGAGAGCAGCCAGAGACCACGGAGACCGCATATGCCCTCTAGACGAGCGTTAGAATCAATCACAACGATCTCATTACACAGCTCCCAATGGAATACGGAAGAATCATGAGTGACAACAAAGACGGACTTAAGATCCTACAGTACAATGTCATGAGATCGAGGGACGAAATTATGGCAACGCTACTCCGTGACTCTAAGATCCTGGAGTACGACATTTTGGCTTTCCAGGAGTCATGGGGGAACCCATTCATCCCGAAGACTCACAACCCAATCTCACACTCATTTCACCTTTGCTTCCCCAAAGATAGCAGAGAAGCACCAGCAAGAGTCTGTTTCTTCGTCAACAAAAGATCGATCCAAAGAGATGGAAATTTACCGAACATACTCGAGATCTGAGCACAGTCGAAATCACCACACGAACCTCAAACGCGGAGATAATATCAAAGATTGTGATAAATAATGTGTACAGTCCACCGAGGTCATCGGATCGCCGAGTGGGCTGTTTACCACATCTCAGAACAGCACTCTTAGCACACCAAGGAGAGGACCAGATTTTTATGGGAAACTTCAATCTGCGCCATGAGCTCTGGGGCGGGTCAATATCACCGCCTGATCCGGAATCGGACGACCTAGTTGACCTGGACGAATATTTAGAACTAAGCAGTCTTCTACCAGCCGGTACAGTCATATACGACGACAAAAACGCACAGAGCTGTATAGACCTCTGTTGCGGCACACAGGATCTCGTAGACAGGGCCATCACCTGGAGCACAGATCCCAGTATGGACCATAACTCTGATCATCTCCCTATCACAACTATATTAGACCTCAGAATCATGCAAAGGCCGGAAATGAATACACGCGACTGGTCGAGTATGGATGACAAAGAACTCCGGACACGTCTTGCATGTGAGCTATCGACAATACGATGCCCCAAGACAAAGACGGCACTGGATAGCTATCTAGGAATGGTGGTAGATGCCATACAAGCAGCTATTGACCACTTCATACCACTGAAAAGATGGTCCCCAAGAGCAAGAGCTGGCTGGACCGCTGAATGCAAGGAAATGCAGCGGAAGGCGCGAAGGCTCAAGTGACAGAACAGCCGAGTACGCACGGAGGAGAGCTGGGAAGATTGATTGGAAGAGCCTTGCTCCAAGGTCACTGGGAGCAGGTGTAAAGAGCCATACAGAGTCCGGAGAGGATGTGGAGGCTTGTAAAGTGGGCGAGAACCCGGGAGGGATTAACAGCGATAACAACTCCGGTACTAAGAGACCCCATAACCAACATAGAGTACGTAGAAGCGCAAGGCAAGACCCGCCTCCTTAGAGCTATCTTCTTCCCGACTCCCTCGGAACCAGACCTTAAAGACATAAACGGAGCCGAATACCTAGATCAGATCCCTTTCCCTGATATCACAGAGAAGGAAGTATATCGAGCCATTACCTCGACGCCTCCAATGAAAGCGGCAAGATCCGATGGCATCATCAACCGAGTCCTCCATGTTGCTGCTGCCCAAATAGCCCCCACATCACGAGAATATTCAACTGGAGTCTACGTCTTGGCCATTGCCCAGCACACTTCCGACAGTCAACCACTATAGTCCTCAGAAAACCAGGTAAGGACGACTATACTGCACCCAAAGCGTATCAACCGATAGCCCTGCTCAACACTGTTGGAAAACTCATGGACTCGATAATAGCCAAGAGAATCAGCTACGTAACAGAGATGTATCAACTGCTACCGAGCACTCACATTGGGGGACGCAAAGGGAGATCCACAGACCATGCACTGCATGTCATTATCGAAAAGATATATGAAGCTTGGAACTCACCCGATCCGCAGGTAGCAAGCCTTCTACTACTTGACGTCTCTGGAGCTTTCGACAATGTTTTGCATGCCAGACTGCTGCACAATCTCCGGAAGCGTTGAATAGATGAGAGGACTGTCCAATGGATAGCCAGCTTTCTGGCAGATCGGAGCACGGTCATCAGTTTTGGCACGTTCAGATCAGAAGTTTATAAAACCGCCACTGGCATCCCCCAAGGATCACCGCTGTCACCTATACTCTACCTACTCTACAACGCCGAATTAATGGAGATATGCAGCCAGGAATCCAACACCATTGCGACGGGGTACATCGACGACGTTGCCATCCTGCGATGGGGTAGATGAACCGAAGAGACCTCTAACGGGCTAACAGAGACGACTCAAAAGGCTAACGAGTGGGCAAAGAGACATGCATCAGTGCTCGCACCGAGCAAATTTCAGCTCACTCATCACACAAGAAGACGGCGGGTGGAAGTGGACCGATATATACAGGTAGACCAGACGCCAATCCGCCCAATTACAAGCAGTAAATACCTCGGCGTCACTATCGACACTGCGCTGAATTGGAAACGTCATATTCAGAACACAGTGGCAAAGGCTTCGAAGTCCATTGGAGCTCTTACAAGCCTGGCTGGCTCTACATGGGGTGCAAGCGTTACAGAACTAAGAAGGATCTATCAAGCGGTTGTGATTCCCCAGATGATGTATGGTTGCTCAGCATGGTATGTGGCGCAAGATTGTGTAGGGGGTTACACGAGGCAGACCATTGATTCTCTCAAAAAGCTTCAAGCCAAAGCGGCAAGAATCATCGGAGGCGCATACAAGGCAACATCAGGCCCGGCCCTGGACATAGAGCTTCACCTGCTTCCTCGAGCAACTTATCTGGAAGACAAGCCCCGAGACAGTCAGTAGAGTCCTCTCAACGGACAAGATGCCCACCTTGGCAAAATTTCACCTCTTCACAAACACAAGAAGCCGGGAAGACAGACACCATATTTGAGCCCTCTAGAACATACCTACAGGCGACTCCATCAAGGCTGAGGCGAGACTATCGAAGAACAAAAAGTCACCCACCTTATCTGGCACCACCATGGTGGCAGGGACCAAGCTTAAGGATTGCACCGAGTGCAGAAATAGCCAAGAGTCAACACAAGAAATTCCTCAAGCACCATTCGAACAGTATCTTTATCTACACCGACGGCAGTGACATCGACAACCATGTAGGGGCCGCAGCAGTGTCACCCTTCACCAGATGCACGAAGATAGCGTATATTGGGGACAACGAAACTTCCACGGTATATGCCGCAGAACTACAGGGCGTCAAGCTGGCGCTTCAGATCGCAGACGAAGACGCAGGGGAAGGGAATACAGGAGACAAGGTGGTCATTTTTACGGACAATCAAGCGGCCATCAGGACATTTCAGATGCCAACTGGTAGATCAGGTGCGTATATTGCCGCAGAGGCGATAGTACTGGTAGACATACTATAAAGAGGAAGAGAAATTCCAGTCGATTCAAGGTGGGTGCCAGCTCACACAGACATCTGGGGAAACGAAGCAGCAGACAAAGCGGCCAAGACGGCAGCCAAACAGCATCCAGAAGCCAGACAGGGAAACAAGGAGAAACAACTGGGAAAAGAAAACAAGGGGACGAGCCACTCATAAATACACCCCAGAGCCAACACACAAGATCCTGCGAACCCACCATGGCTTGAAGAAGAGGCAGAGCGCTCTGCTTATCCAGATGCGCTCAGAGAAAATTGGATTGAGAAGTTTCTTGCGAAAGAGGAAGGAAAGTACCAGGAGTCGATGACCCCGGATGTGACTGCGGCGAAGGGCGACAGACCGTGGGACATATCTTGCTGAGGTGCCGTAGATATCGCATCCTGCGACGACGAGTATTTGGTATCAGCGGCCGAATGGACTTGAGGGCAATCTTGAACGAGTCAAAACTAGCCACAAAAGCAATCAGATTCATGGAACAGACGCATCTCCTTAGGCAATTTCGGAGGTGCGACACAGCGCAAAGAGATGAAGTGGAACGCGGGGGGGAGACTGAAGGTATGGGGACACGAGATGGCTAGCAGAAGCGGCAGCCAAGGAGCCTGATATACTCTTAGAGAATAAGCAAAGCACTCTTTTTGACGCCTGTGTATATAGTCGTAGATAAGAGCCAGGCCGTCCAGTGGAGGAGGTTGCTGGTCACTCTAGTAGTAATGAAGTGATGTGTGTCTGCCAGACGCGGTCAGACTCACTTCGGCAACTGGCGCCGAAGGACTGCTGGATCCGTGTATGACATAATCAACCAATCAATCATAGAGTACTCGGATCCAAGGGACTCTTATGGCTAGGAGATATATAGTCAGTATACGTTTCTAAATAAAAAAAATAAAAAAATAAAAGGAGGCTCGTGCTCGACTTCAGAATAGTTTTGCATTCATTTTGTTTACACAACTTGTAACGGAAACACTTCTACGCCTTTCACTCAGATTTGATACTTGCCTCTTCATTCCTATACCAACCCGGCGTTGCTTTGTGGGAAGAAAATATCGGGATTTCCATAACGTTACAGGGAAGGGGATTAACCTGTAGTCACTTTGATGTATGTAAAAGGGTATAACGCGTTCTAGTCCTGCAGTAGATTCTCAGTTGCTTGTAGCCAATGTGTGGTACGGCTTTGTAGTAGTATTAGTAGTATGATTAAAGTCCAGGATCCGTGTGGTTAGTGCGACATACCAGCAGTAGGACGTGCTGGGCTAATTGCCAGCATTTTCTATATATATCTGAAAGCCGGAGAGTCGAGTGTCACGATCCAGGTATCACGAACTCCGCGAGACAGCTCGCGAGGCTCACACAGGAATCTCTCTTAGTATATGATCTTTGTAGTTTCCTTAGCTAGGAGCTTCGTGCTCAAATTACCATAGCTTTGTTTACCTCACAGTTTACCCAGCTTGTAACGGAATCGCTTCCACGTGATTCAACCCGACTGACCCTTGCCTCATGATTCCTATATCAACCAGTCGTTACTTCAACCGAGAAGATCAGTTGAGTATTTCCAGCCCGAATATCAACCGGAACCCCAGAACGTTACATGAGTCCCACTTTCCATGAAGGATCTACTAGTTGGTATAGAAATGAAGAGGCGAGTATCAATCGAGGTGAATCACGTGGGAGTGATTCCGTTACAAGCTGGGTAAACTGTGAGGTAAACAAAGCTATGGTAATTTGAGCACGAAGCTCCTATCTACGAAGGAAACTACAAAGACTATGTACTAAGAGATTCCTCCGGGTTAGCCGTGTTAGCCAGGCTAACCGAGCTAACCTTATCACGTGATATTAACCATCTGATGATTCCCTGGTTCGCTTCCTCCTGTAGGTAACCGTCCAGTAGTATATACAAGATTCTCTTGCCCAGGGTTCTACTATGATATTCGTCACTGAGCCTAAGGTCCTTGGTAACGTGATCCAGATCGTGACACATTTATCCATTAAGCAAACGTCTCTACGCCTTCCTAGTGCGCTTCTAGGTAAAATCAGCTCCCAAGGTCTTTGTGTAGCAGGGATGCATCGATCAATGTATCGGAATGGCGCTATAGCGAGCCAACCCTTTTTGAAGGCGTCGATAAGGCATCTTGCAGCCTCTCGTTGTATATGAGCTATTGTCGATGCCCACCGTTCTGCAGCTGGCTCCTTCACGGCTTCTCCGGCTAGCAGGTCTGCTGCCTCACTCCCTAGCACCCATCTCAATAAAATAGTCCTGTTTGTTGAAGTGATATTCTGTGTGGTGTTACGTGTAGAAGAAGCATCCCTGGCTGTGTGCCAAGAGATGAGATTCACCTAGACAGTAGGGAGAATTAGGTAAAATACACACTCCCAGTAGTGCAAATTATATAGCCGTCAAACATCCTATATTTCCCTGTGCAGAAGTCGTCCTTTCAATACTGTTGGAAATCTGCATTCTTCCTGATATCAAGCAATAACGTGCTAGCCGCCAAGGACCCAAAGATCACTCGCTCAAGCAATCTACCTTCAAGAATTCACAAGTCATCAGATTATCTGGCTTGACGAAACTTGAGTAGCAGTAATAACTCGCGATAAACTCTACATTATTCTCAATGGAAGTCCCAGGATATTTAAATGTACATCTCGAAGCACAACATGAGTTACCTAGATTAAGCACACGGGAAAGAGTGCCTGAAAAGTGAAGCCACGAAGTACTTCGCTCAGCCGCAGAGAACCTTGTTGTCATCGGCAAGCTTTTTATCCAATAGAAACGCCAATACAGTCGTGTATCAAGACAGAGTAGCTTGGCCTTTCCTATTTACGGGACGAGGATGAGACTCGGAAAGGTTATGAAGCTCGTCTTCCCAGGCCTTCAATAATGTTGATGTGATGAATTTTGGAGACGTCGCAATGCTACCTCCACTCTATTTGTTAGCCGCATTTCAGATCTTGAGAGTTCATGCCATTGGATCTGACTTCCAAGAGAAAATCGCAGCTCGAGCTCCACAGGAAAGAAACGCACAATCCTCGGCAATTTGCAATGTTGTCGGCTCCCTATTGAGCCTTTGCGATGTCACCGCTGCATCAACTGTTCAAGCAGACTGTCTATGCTACAGCAGCTCGACTTGGGTCCCTAGTATTTTCGACCAAGCGATAGCAACTTGCGCTGACTATGCGTCCACCGCTTTGCCAGCAGATGCCTACTCCTTAGCATTATACTATGAAGGATTCTGTACTAAAGTTGGGGAAATTCATAATGGTGGCGGGAAATCAACTGCACCGGCCGTATCACCTAGTACACCGAAGCCATCACCTGCGATTTCTGTTGTTACACCAATACAAACCCCGACATTGACTTCCACACCTGCAGCACCAATTAGGCCCTCATCAGCCACAAATCCAGGCACTGCGCTTTTACCAATCACGATACCCACTCCAGTCGTGCCATCATCCACAGAACTAGATATCTTCACCAATCCAGGCTGTTCCTGGGTCTCGTTTGCACTGAGCTATTGCAATTCAGTTACTCCGGGATTTACCACCATCCCGGTTGCTTCACAGGCACCTTGCCTCTGCTATAGCAGCACCTTGTGGATGCCAGAATCCTTCGACGGACCTGTCAATACATGCGTGGAATATGTGAAGACTGCTGATTCTACATTCTACACGGATGTGACAAGTATCATGGGATTCTGTACGAGTGTTGGGGATGTCTTGGCAGCTGCTCAGACTGGCGGGTCGCAAACTACTGCTGCGACTGGAGGTGTAGGATTGAACTTGCCAGGTATGCAACTAGTACGTTTCTGAGGCCTACAGATCTCACTGACTGCACTAGGGCTTGGGATCAAGAGTCAGAGTCAGAGCATAACTCCACCAAGTGTCACGAGCCCTTCGAGGTCACAAAGTCCTGCTGGCGCTCCCGCACCAGTGTTGACGATATCGCCCAACAATAGTGCATCTGTCACTGGCTCGAGAGTCTTTGTTGTCACTGTCTTTAACATGGCATTATGTGTTGCGATGTTGTTGTGGTAAGATTAACCCACTAGTAGTAAATTGATGGACGAAATACCAAACCTTAGAGTATCTTTGATTGGCTTGATAATTCGATCATAGTGTTGATGATTCGATTAGCTGTTCAACGGCTAAGAACCTGACACTGATGCTCCTGAATGATTGAATGAAATACTATTAAGCGTCTTACAGAGAATCTGTGTGCGCTGATCATTACTAATCTCGAACCCTACCGGTCCGAGGCTCTGAGTGCTCCTGATACGAGAGACTTGAGTAGGGGGAAGCAGATCCCGAACGTGCCCGCTCAGCAACGCACCCCTATCTAAGCGAGCACAGCAAATGCGATGAGATGCCCATTTCTCATATTAGCTTTTGTTAAATGCACTTCGGGAATTTTCACCGGGTGTTTGCTGCAACGAACAGGTGCGAAAGGAAATCCTTGTCATATATTCACGTGAGTGAGGTTTTGTGTGGATATGTGCTTTACTCCACTACTTTTGAAGGTTGCGACACTGATGCTTGCAATGCACGAGATGAGCGAAGAAGGGCAAATCAAGCAGAAGCTACAACCAGTAGACATCGACGCGATCTCGCAGTCTGTACTAGAACTCGTTCTCCGCGATCTGCCATATGATTTCGGCTCCGTGGCCTCAGCATCTCTAGCGGTAGACGTCCAGATGAGGATCGCCGCCCCCGTTGCTCAACGCGTTCTTGTTGGATAGCCGGCCATCAAGGCGCCATGAGTGGTTTCCAATCAGATATTATCTCCAAATAGGGGAAGTTCATGTTTATTTCAGCCAACAACACATCCACGTAGCAGGGCATGAGACCAGCAGAGCAGCTTCCTTGCGTTGAAGTCAGGAGTGTAGAGGCTTAGGAAGTTGTGTCGCATTAAGTTATCATACCGACGCAATAATGTGGGTAGCTGCCTCCCCAGACTCCTACCGCACAGCAACAGTCGCTTGGGATGGCACTGTCCGCGTCTGCAACCTCTACACAGAAGAATGTTTACATCTTTTCGGTAATTTCAGCGGACAAATGTGGAATGATGCCTGGTCCCGACTTTCGGTACTTATATTTCTGCCATAGAATTCCGAAGACTATGGCTTACGTCTACGAGATCTCTACAAGGATAGAGATGTCGCAGTATTGGGGTATCGAGCAACGGGCACGCTCAATAACATGACATCCCAACAGTGACCTAGCGAGCGGGAGTCAGTATGGCGTCCTCGATTTTTGCAATCCATTGACGAGGTGCAGTGAAAGTGGAAACATGTGTTCTCAGGTCGGAAGAGTGATCTGAGGAGGGTGTTTATGGATACGAACTGTGTGAAATTCCTTGTGGTGAAGTTGGTGTTTAAGACAATTAAAGGTACCGTGGAGGTTTATGATACGAAGACGAACTTGAAAAGCCAGCTCCGGAGGGGAAAGGAGGATAGGAGTGGTAGGTGTGAATACGGTGGACTTGAGATTAGCCATGATGGGACGCTCATGATATCAAAGGATGGGGATGACAAGTTGCGGTTCTGAAAGTTACGAAATATGGTATTGAGCGTCGAATTGTAGCAGTAGGTGCATAGTATATGCTCTAGTCCATGCATGTTAGCACGCTGTTTGAGAAAGGCAATGCTAAATTATTCTTAGCGGGCAAACATTATGTTTATCATTTTCTCTGACCGTGCGCTGGTGTCCCCTGAAGAAGACCCAAATGCAGACAAACGCGAGAGTGTGCAGGTGTCTCCTGGCTTAACATATATCTCCTCCAATCATTGAAATTTCCTGCCAGAAAACGGTATAAACGCATCCCTAATGGCGTGACTGGTGAGTCAGGTCATTATGCATTTAGTCACAAGGATCAAGAGAGACATCAGGGCCAGCAAACGACTCGACCAATGTGGAAAAAAAACATCTCATTTAGAAGAGGTTTCTGACACCATATAATCCGGGATGACAAAGATAATGTTTTTTTGAGGTTGGTGTTGGTAATATTGTTACTTCCTTCCCCTTTTTGGCGATCATGGAAAAGGTTGGAAAGGCCGCTTGATGAGGGAGAGAACACATTCCTGGTTTCTTCCTTGCTTTTCCCTTTCGGATCTGGGTTGGGGAGAACCCATTGTGGGGAGGGGGGGACCTTCGCAAATAGAAAAAGGGCTCGTTGCAGCGTCATTGCATTTCGATCTTAGCTTCGATACATATACATGTACAGTCAGTAATTGTGACGCTGGGCTGCCACCTTTTATCGTACGGTCGCTGATATCACCAGTCGTAAACTGCACCAATACAAGGATAGACTGTGTGACTGAACTGCAATTCCGTGTAATAATGTGTACATCTATGATTTCGCGTTGCCCTCCTTCTTGATCAAATCCAGATCCGCAGGTCCATTACCCAACAATCTCTGATGTGCGTACATTTGACGCTTCCGGAGGTGAACTGGGATTTCTCCTTCGGGTGTATCTGGTATAACCTTCTCTAGTTGCTACAAGTCTTCGTTAGCATCGTCAGCCCAAGTTGAGAGACAGTCCATATACCAGCTTCTCAAACACGCATTTGTTGAGTTTCCACTCCGCAGGCCGACACTGCCAGAGTTGCTGATTGTTGTTGTCAAGACATGTCCAGTGTTTGCGGAATTGATCTAGGCAGGATTTGTTGATATCCTCGACCCTGTACATAATGTCAGAAACATTCCCAAAAGCGTTTCTTTCGCGAGATTCTGGCCGATTTTTAAGGTCTCGTAGTGGTCACTCACACACTCCTCGCACATCTTGTGACTCTCCTCCCTTCCTTCAGGCATTCTACCTCTCCACGTCCCGGGTTGTTGGTCTTGCATTGCATGAAATCGTCATTGTATGGTCGGCATCTTGCACCAATGAAGAAACTGGCAGACAACAAAGGTGCCGAGCTGCTTCCAATCTCCGTAACAGCTGGAATGCTCGCTGGCAGTGGTGTGGTGTCAACCAGATTGGTCTGACTAAACCTGTAATTGGAGCCGTCAGCGTTATCCTGAGGGTACTGGCGCATGGAAGGAAGCTATATCGTACATGGGTTTTCGTGCCGCCATATTGACTGTTATCAATAGACGCCGGTGTTTCTGGTAGAATCAATTGCAATCTGTAGATGTCTAAGGTTGGCGAAGCTTCAGGTGAGGTCAAGAATGCCAAGGGATAAATATGGGTATCGTGTATTCCGGCTTCAGCTTTAGCTTCATCTATGGGAACAAAAGTCAACAAAACTTCAGTTTAACACCACAATACTTACATGGTGCCTGTGTCCTCTTTTTTACCTGCCATACTATCTTGCAGTGCATATGATCTTATCTCCGCCGTTTCTGACTGAAAGACTCTGAGAAAACGAATATCAGCGCATCTACATCTTCTAGCTTTCAACGTGATAGTTCCAGCTCGTGAAGGTTGCGAGCCTTGCTTTAAATCACTCTTTCCATCCCTCATCTTGTCCCAGAAGCTCCAGACATGTTTTCCTCCACTCAGCAGAATACCAGCGGTGGTGGAGGATTGTTTGCCGGAGCAACGACTACACAAACAGGCGGTGGTCTCTTTCCTGGATTTGGCCAAAGTACACAGCAGAATCAGCCGCAGAATCAGCAGGGCGGAGGTCTTTTCTCAGGATTGGGCCAGAACCAAAATCAACAAGGTACTGGATTAGGTGGATTTGGTGGATTTGGACAGAGCGCGCAGGATCAGCAGAAGCCGAGTCTCTTCAGTGGGTTTGGAGGCAACCAACATAATCAGCAACAGAATACGCTTGGCCAGAGTCAACAGCAGAGGGGAGGTTTCAATAACTCGATAACACAAAATCAAGGCTTTGGACAATCGCAACAAACCTTCCAGCATTCGTTGTGGCAGCCCAACAGTCAACTGAGGCCTCGTAAGTTGCATCTGGCCTGAACATGAATTCAGCTAACGACATCCTAGGCGAGAAGGGAGTTGAGGAGCAGATGGCAGCTCTACTAGATGCGTGGAATCCAGAAAACCCGCACTGCAAGTTCAAGCATTACTTCTACAACAAATACGATGACACAAGGGCAATGTTCTTCCAACCTTCCGACAAAGACGACCCTAAGGCTTGGGAAGAGGCGCTGTCAAAGAAGCCTGGACCAGCTTACATTCCTATACTTGTTACCGGTTTCGCACAACTAGCTGAGAGAATTGTTGCGCAACAAGAGTCCGTGAACAGATTCAACATCAGACTCCATCAGATCAACGACTCCCTAACCACATTACTGCAAAGACACGATACGGAATTGAGCATTCGTGCGATGGATGCCAAGAGGAAGCACAATGTGATCAAGCAGCGATGTCTTGCTCTGGCAACCAAGGTCCAGGTCCTGCAGAACCGTGGATATCAGCTGGGCCCACCTGAGGAGGAACTAAAGCTCAAGTTGGCGGCTTTGGACAAGGGTGTGAATGATCCTGGGCTAAATTCAAGAGGGGAGGAGATTTGGGCGAGGATGGTTACTGTACAAGAGCGAGCTAAGCTGTTGAGGGCTGAGATTGAGAAGGCCGGCACGACGGGTGATGAGATCTTGGATCAAGATACGACTAATCGCGCCCACAAGGTACTTTCTGCGCATACAGTATCGTGCATGCCATACTAATATTTACAGATTCTGGAAGATTACCAAACCCAACTGATTCATCTCAAGAAGGAACTCGACAAGATCCAGACAGATTACGTGGAGTGGGAGAACCAACAGCCTGAACGTCAAAATTTGAATGGTCAGTGAGATTATGAACCATGAGGGATGTAACAACATGATAGCAACATCTACACGGAATGGCGTTCCAATGTGTAGGCGCATATCGGAGCGAAAGTGAACAGGTCACATGGTAGACCTATGAGACAATCGAAATGGAAATGTGATGTTCTGATCGCACACCGGTGCCAAGCCAATCATCATCCTCTTATTCTCTTGTCCCAAGTTTTACACAATCTTGATTAGGAATTCTCTGCTGTCATCTGCAACCATATATTGCGAACTCATTGCCCCATTTATGCATATCGGCATCGTGACTAATAATTTTCCCACCATCACTCAACATAAAGAGGTAGCTACCTCCTCCCACAGCTCTCGAGACACACTTCATACCATGGCCGATCCAACAACCTATACCCCCGAAGGCCTTCTAATCACTGATTCCGCAACTTCCCCTTCGCCGTCCACCACTATAACCGGGTACCATGTCACACTTTCTCACCTCCTCCCCTCGCATGCAAATGATCTCTTCCTCAACATCGGCGGTGCCCGAAATTCAAACCTATACAAATACATGTCTTACCCGCCCCAAGTCCTCCCCTCAGATTTCCCAGGCTACATCTCCTCTCTAACCTCCATCCCCAAAGCTCTTGCATACGCAATTCTCTCCTCCGACCCCATACATACGAGCAACCGGTCTCCATCCTACATGCCCGGAGATCAAACAGCGATCGGCCATGTCTGCTTCCTAAACATCAACACCGCACACCGCACCATTGAAACAGGCGCCGTGGTCTACGCACCCACCTTGCAACGCACGACTGCTGCCACTGAGGTGACTTATATGATGACGAAGCATGCGTTTGAGGAGATGGGGTTTTTAAGGGTCGAGTGGAAATGCAATGCCCTGAATCAGCCTAGTAGAAGAGCGGCGGAGAGGGTGGGTTTTATCTTTGAGGGGGTTTTCAGGAGGCATATGATTATCATGGGAGTGGGAAGGGATACGGCGTGGTTCAGGGTTATTGAGGAGGAGTGGGAAGCTGTGAGTGGTGCTCTTGGGGAGTGGTTGGGGGAGAATAGGGAGAGTGGAAAGCAAGTGAGGACGTTGGAGGCCATTAGGGCGAAGACAAAAGGGAAGGAGCAGGCGAAGTCGTGAGAATTTAACCGACAGCTACTCTGGAGGGGTATTTGCCAGAACGAGACATAACAGCGACTCAGTAAGTTGGTTCCAAAGTGATATTGAAACCTATTGTAGTGACAGGAACGGTCGCGTTGTAGCGTGCGTCTGAGAGGAGCTAGATGCCTGCAAGGCCGGTTGAGCGAGTGGGGAGAGCTGAGCCGGCATTTAAGGACACTAAATCAGGCTGTGAAGGCGTCAGAATAGGTTGAGACAATGGGTATGGCAAGCACAGTCCATTGCTAATCATTGTCGTCCTGCAAACTAGGAGCATAAATGGCTCCAAGGATTCCCCAGCTGTTGCGTTCAGATACGTATTCTCCAGGCAAGGTCAGATGAGAAGTTTTCGCTGTATTATTCCAGTACGTCTTGCATACTCATGGTAGTCTGTAACAGATCCATGTGAGGACAATAGGAAGTCTCCTGCAGGGTTGATAACTGTGATATCTGGCTGGGTAGTTTGTAGTGACGGCGCTCGAGAAGGACGCGAAATGGTAGGTGTTGTACGAGGACTCTGCAAGCTGATCTTCATTGCTGATTTTAATGTGTTTAATAACCCAAGGTGTAGGGTAGCCCGATGGAGCACGAAGAGCACCATAAGCTGAGCTTACAGAACCTCGACCTTATGTTAGTGTAACGTTCTGGAACTCCGGTTGGTATTCGGTCTGGGAATACTCAACTGATCTTCTCGATAGAAGTAACGACGGGTTGGTATAGGAATGAAGCGGCAAGTATCAATCGGGTTGAATCACGTGGGAGCGATTTCGTGACAAGCTAGGTCGACTGTGAGGTAAACAAAATCATGGTAGTTTGAGCAATAAGCTCCTAACTAAGAAAACTACGATGTATACTAAGTGTTGAGCTGAAACGGTAGTTGCGCTCTGTCACGTTACTGCGTGACGTGCAGAGAGAGCCCGCTGGCTAGTTGCACTAGTCCAGTATGGGACTAGACTAAGTGAGGCTCCGTGCTGCTATTATAATCAACAACTATTCCATACTATGTAGATCAAGGGAACCTTAAGGTTAATATAACTACACGTCTACCCACTTCCCTCCTGCGTAGTAATGAAGCTGAACCTCAGTCAGACTACCGGTAACGCCTATCCTGCTTAAAACTAAGAGAGTTTTCTGTGCTAGAACTGCTAGCGGTCACATGACGCTGGCCATCGTGGTAATTCCTAGTTCGCTTCCTCCTGTAGGTAACCGGCCAGTAGTATATACAGAATGCTTTCTCCAGGGTTTTACTGTAGCATGCTACTGAACCTAGGGGACAACAGTGGGTAACAAGATTCTTTACGCACGGGCCAGAACATCATGAAAACACACCAAAAACTCGCCAAAAACCAGATGTTTATCAGCTTATAACTCAACAAATTCATACTGAAAGACCCCCAAAACTGTGTATAGCAGCTTTCAATGCTATAAGAATACTAATACAAATAGAAATTATTTTTTAAAGTGCTTTGTTCAGAAGATGCTATGAAGTACTCGATTTACTAGCAACTTTTTGGCAGTAAAAATTAGAAACTAGAGGTATCATGCAGCCATAGTTCCTTTTTTGCAATTCGAAGAGTATATAATGGCGTATGCGAATAAGGTTATTTCCGACAAAAACCACGCCGAGAGAGAGCAATACGGTTCGGACCACGTTTGGAAGCCTCTCTTTGGGTTCTTTGATCGCATTGTATATACGAACGAAATGCACGTTGATCCTACGGTGCAGTCCGGTAATAGAATCACTTGAGAGCGAGGGACACGAAACGATCCCGAGAATATCGAGGAGAGGCCTCTGCTAAAAGGCGTCCGGTTTCACCTCGCCGCTTGGATTAGTTGGTGGGGAAAGGCCAATAAAGTTAGGTTCTATAACGACGAAGATAAAATTGAACGCGTCACAGACTTGAGAGTATCCACGGCAGTTGGAGTGTTGCTTCTCGTCAAGCCAACTATCTGTGGGAGGAGTTCGCAAACAAACTCCTCAAACGTATCCTTCATGTTGTTCAATTGCAGCGCGTTGTGTAGTGGCTTCGGAGCGACGAACAACTCCAAAAGAGCGTTGTGCACAAGTCGACTGCCATTTTCCTCAAAAGCAACGACTTCGCGTTGGCGTTGGCGCTCATCTATCAGACGGACTACCTTTTTGCGGTAACTCAGAGGCACCTGAAAGCCGGGGAGATCATCGATGATGGACACAGAGGAGTTCTTGATCGCGGTCTTGCCACCAATCTCAAAGAATGGGCTGGAGGAGCGCGCATCGCTGGACGATGAAGAAGTTGACGTTTTGTTTCTGTACTTATGGAGCTTTTCCTTGCAGTCGTCACATTTGGCAGCACGGCCCTCGGTAGCCAGCCGTTTGTTAGACCAATAGATATTAGACTCATAAACATACATAAGTAAATATTCAGTATTGATGATCGAACATAATAGGTTGGGGAGTACACTTACAGCTTCTGCCCCTTTTCGCAAGCGCAGTAAAACACAGCCTTTTGATCAAAATAACCTTGTCCTCCATATCATGTGCCTTCTTCAGTCGATCCTTGATGCGAGCCTGCTTGTCTTTGATATAATTATCAGCGGCCTTTGCAAGACGTTCGCGGCTATCAACGACGGATTCTCGATCATCAACTTTCATTCCCTCCAGACCAAGTAACTACCCAGGTCTAGAACTCTCCCATTCTCCTTGGTAAGCGATGAAGACCAGTTTAGAACTCACCGCTTCTTCCATATAAGCAATAAAGAAACGCCTTTAAGTTGGGTTTTCTCCTTGAGCTGCGTGTTGCGGATAACTTAGCACTGCTTCGCACCCAAGCACGAACGAATGCAGAGTCTGCTAAGTCCTGTCGACGGGAGTCAAGCCCTTGAACCAGATCATTGGTAGCATTCTGTTGGGATTAAAGATCGTGGGAGCATCTCGTGCTACGCTGATGATATGCGAGGCTCTGTGCCATAGTATTCTGGACCACGGCGAACTGCGTATTGAGATAGGTGACACGAACTAGGGCCCTATCAAGAATTAGTACTAGTAAAGTCAAAGGGTAAAATTGGGTACTTGTCCTTCTTCAGTTTACGCTCCTTATTCAAGAACCGAACCTTGTTCTCATTCGACATTCTTTTGATGTTCTCGCTAGCAGAATTGATCTTCTGATTCTTCCTCATATTGTGTTCCATCAAACCCCCGAATCCGCGCTGTATCTGCCTGAGATATTCCTTACCCTACTCAAGGGTCTATTTATAGTAGTTTTTGTAGCCCTCGAATTCGCGCTCGTCCTCGTTGAGATGCTCCTTTTTCTTCTTAAGTGAGAAAATCAGATTGTCGGCCAATCTTCTGCTTATGCTCAGACTCCAAATTACAGCGGATAATCTCGAAATATTGGACGGCCTGAGCCTTCTCTGGAGTGAAGACCTCAAAAGCGGCAGCATGGGAAGCCTCTCGTTCCTTGATATTATTTCGTTGAGATGTGACTGGGTGAAACAAGTTAGTGAAGACTCAAAAGTGTTAAGCAAGATGTCAAGGGTGAATGTCCGCGAGGACACCTTCAAACAGCTCATAGGCCGAACGAAGAAGCTGTTTTCTCAGCTATCTGAAGGTACGGAGAACATGAGCAGAGACATCTTCCTCGGTGCAAGCTTCTCTTATGCTTAGCATCGCAACGTCCGCGAAATGAGGTATGGATTGCGGGAAGACGCGTTGCAAGGTAGAAAGTGTAACAAAAGATGTGCAGTACAATCTTGGTATATTTTGTAGTTGAAACTCGTTTGTTATTCCAGATCTGGAAGGAGAGCACTTTTGCTTGGTGGGGTTGAGGTTGTGATTCTATAGACCATGGGACGAAAGACGTGACGCCAAGCTCTCGATATTCAGTTGTTGGCGCAACTAGATTCGTTTCGAGGAGCAACGAGCCATTCACGACAACATGGATTGGTTGAGGCTGTTCGGGATATAGGGGATTTCACGTGTCTGTTATTCAAACCGCTTGTAGAAGGAAAGCCGTTGAAAGGGACCTCTGCAGCACATGATGAGCCATAGCTCTATCATCTCCATGCCATCCAGGCGGTATCGTTTTGTTATGAACTGATTTGAGAGGTTGTTGCCGTTGTATCAGCGCAGCTGAGCTACTGATGCGAACCGGCATGCTTGTTGTGAAATCAAATTGTCTGTGTGAAGTAAGGTCACGTGAGAGCGTGGCTTTCGCGCGGGCGACGCTCCAGTTATCTAGGCCCAATGTAAAATAGTTAGATAGGGGAGGAGCATTCCCGTCACAATCAGTTCCTAACAGAAATAGAACATCATCACCCCCAACCCATACAGTGCGAATAATGCTACTAATACAGCACTAAGACACATAGAGAGTAGAAATGTTATATCTCATTGTGACCGTGAGAAGTCTGGGCCAAGTTATCAGAAAAATTGACAAATAAAGGTGATCTGTGAGAGCAAGGGATCATTGTATTGGATATCGTAAACGCTGGCGCTTGTAGTGATGACTATAAAAATCTGGTTAGGTATCATGGACAGCTTCAACTTTGGCTGCATATCAGGAGCAGACTGCTGCTCTTGAATGAGGTCAGGCATCGAGGACACGGTAAGTTTGTATATAATCACGGTGTTTGTGGAAGTGTAGCAGAGCCCAAGAAGTAAACAAAGCATGGCAAATCTGGGAGAGCAGCTGCCAAGTTTCTCTGTAGATGGGGACGAAAGTTCAGATTCCATAAACATTCTTCTGTTATGCTAGTACCATAAGTCTTCGCGTTTCAGCTCTTTTCTCAAGCGCTCCGGTGTGATCCGCGTAGCGAGCTGCAGGGCAAGATCATATCTTTGTGCGTTGTGTCGAGGCTCATAGAATGCATCACCGCCTGTGCGTATGGATTGCCTTGGTCTATACGTCAGTTGTTCGCCATTTCGCAGTCCTGGGAGTCGGTAATCGAATTGCGTGGAATATTGGTGGCCAGGATTTGCAGTCTCTGGACTCTTTGTTCTTGAGCTGTTCCAAAGCTTGCCGGTCTGATGATCACCATGGAATTACCTCCCCGCCTTGTACGTCTCTCCACTGCCCATCTTTCTTCATCCTCTCACGTCTTTCGCTCACTTGTCTCTCCGCTGTATGTCCTATTCTCTCTCTAACATGCATCTTCCTGAAGCCCCATTTGCCCATAGCCCATATCAGTCCCTGGCCCAGTCAGCATGGTAGCACCTACGGTCCCTCACAAGAGGACAAAAAGCATGGAACTCGCGCTCTGAATCTGCCTGTTGATGAAAGAACACGACATCAAGCGAGGCACGCAAGCTCCATGCTCCCCGCCCATTCAGTCCCAATGATTTCAACACATCTGCTAACATACAATCCCAACACTCGTAAACAACGTTGGCGGCGCAAGCACAAACGCGGCTCCCGAAATCACACCTCCAAAAGCACTGGCTCCAATAGCCGCAACCACGCTACCCACAAGCGCATACTTCGCATACCGCACTACCCGCCAAAACACAAAGATACCGATAAAACGCAGACTTCTCAGCAGAGCTCTGGTTCGCAAGCCCGTTGGATGGAGAACGTTAGGACTGTTCGGTTTCCAAAGGTATTGGAGGTTTTGCTTTGCGCTGGTGAGGGCGGAGGAGGATTTGATATTCGCTTTGGCTTCGGTGGAAGAGGGCGCGCTAACTTCGAGGTCTGAGGGGTCCCAGGAGGGAGACATTGTGTGCTTGAGAATGAAACGAGTGCGGAAAAACGGAACCTCGTTCTCACATTCTCTGCGGACGTCATCGAGCACCCTAGGTGCCAAGTCTCAATGCGCAAGGGACAATATCATTAACATTGCAACACTAATTTTTATCAAAACACGACAACATGGCACCCTGAACGTCTCCAAGTACTCGAAAATGGGCCATATATGATACTGTTAAACGAATGCGATTGTTTGATGTATGTGCGATAAATTGGCCGGAGACCAATGTGTCCTCAATTGCCCATCGACCTGAAATTGACATACCACCTTCAACCGCACGTTACTGGATCAAAGAACGAGAATCATTGGGAAAGCAAGCACAAAAAAGAACAAGAAGACTAGGTTATGCACCTGGTCCAAACAAAGCATATAGTATCTGCAGCTGTTCTAAACACAATTGCAGACAAATACAACCCAATTCACGAACAAGGCTATACTAAACAGGTCGAAGAATTGTAATTGAACTGCGCACCACGTACATTACAACGCCATTGTGCAAATCCAGTTGCTCAACGATATCGCAAACTACGTAAGATTGAAATTTCGATAAAAAAAAACAAAGGGTCGCGGGTGGAATGCGCTCGTCAACATAAAGGTAAAACCATCACCGATTTCTGGCAATACGTATGGCTCACAGATGAAGTAAACTTCCTTTCAGCCTCACTGCAGAACGAGCCTGAGTACGAGCTCCAGTTCCAGGCCAAAAGAAGCGATTAGAGTCTATACGGGAAGAGATAACGACTGGTTTCCTGCTTACGGTACACGTTGCAGGTACAATCTCATACAGCCACAACGGGGCACCAGCCTTCTATAAAGACCCTAAGAACTATCAGAGAGAGTCGCCAAACCTTATAACCCACGCAAACCTAAATACGAAAGGGAGGCTGAATTTCTTGCACGGATAGAGGCTTGGGAACACGAACAAGCAGAGGTTGAAGTCTTGTACAAGGGCAACGCAATGTCGCAAGAGGTTTACCAGAGAGTTTCTCCCCAAACATCTTGAAGAAATCGTGGGCTCAACAGAGCGGTTATACCATAAGTTAAGGTTCTTTTACAAGAGGGTGAGTATCACGGACATTACATTAAGGTCGTCAGATTAAGGAGTAAAGGTATATTCGAAAATCTAAAACTTTGGAGGAAAGAAGAGAAGCAGAAGAGCGAGAGGCTCCTGACATACAACATTCTAGGTCACGTGGTATCTTGACCGTTACACTACCAAATCTCCCATCCCTTCAAAACATCACAAACAGCCAGAAAGTTATTTGGGAATTGAGCAACGAAAACCACATCTACCAGCCCTTCTTTTGGCTAGTTGAGAAATCTGAGCTTAGGCATCATGGCGACAAC
>MU254227.1:0-20911 GCA_019669825.1 Calycina marina
AAGGTAAAGAAAACGCGTGGTCAAGAAGGAGGGTAGGAAATTCGGTAAAACTGATCGGGGTCCTGTCCTGACCGGGGTCATGTACAACCACGTTAGTAGAAGTGCGATATAGCAGAATGTACAATATAGCAGGGGGTACAAGCAGAAAATACAATATAGCACTCGAGGCTTATTATTAGAAGGTACAATATGGCAGAAAATACAATATAGCAGAAAATACAATATAGTATTCGAGGCTCATTATTAGAAGGTACAATATAGCAGAAGTTACAGTAAAGTACAGAGGAGGCTCATTTAATTAGACGTATAGTTGCAAAATAGTAGACATCACAATGTAGTAAAACTACAATATAGTCGAAATGATATAGAGGAGACATTTGGTTGCATATATGGTTATAATAAGTAGGAATTAGAGTAGTACTGCACTTCAAAGGAGTCTAACTGTTCAAAGTCCAGAACGCTCGAAGGACAGCACATGACGCCTCCCATATACTAGTCGGCACAAAGAGAAAAGATTAAGGCTACCATTGGAAAGTGTTACGCTGCCTCTGACTGACAAGGTAGGCAATTCCACGGAGTCTGTCCTCCTGGGAACTATTTTCATACTCCCCCCCATGCGGAGGCCAATACCGTTCGACCAATTCAGGCAAGACCTCTCGATATTCCTTAAAAGTAAGCTCTTTCATCGCAACTTTATAAAAGTCTATCCATTCTCCATTATCTGGAACTCGGTCACTCCCCTCGAGGATCTCTGTAAGCATCCGACCAACCGATCGAAGATCTCCCACGTCGCAGTTGTCCTGTGCGACCTGACACAGATGAACATTTGCTATGCCGTCTCTTAGCAACTTTTAAACGCCCAAATACCGAGACTCACCAAGTTTGAATCCTTCCCCGGTCACTAGTATGTGTTCTGCAGTGAAGTTACCGCGTAAGAGATTCTGCCCCGCTAGGTATTCAAGCGCGTGAAGCGTCTATACTGTGTTAGCATTGTTGTGCCAGGTAGTTTCTTAAACAGCATACGTCTTTGCAAATTCGTCGCACATCTAGTAATGACCATGGATACTGGGCTGCAGCGGCCGCAACTGTGACAGATAAGGGCGGCTTCATGACGTATAGTTCACACTGCCCCTTCGGATCAGTCTCATCTTGCCCAGCCTTTGTCGGCAACCAGTGGCCAGTGCCAGAGTTATCGTCATCAAATCCGACGATATTAGGATGGTGAAGCGCGCGTAACGTATTCCACTCGCTCATAGTCTTCGACGCGTTGACCAGGACTACTCCAGGTATTGACTTGTACGTTACGAGCTTTACCCGTATCCCACCAAACTCAAAGGTGCCATCAATGTGATCCTCGCGCCCGACCGAGACTGACGTAGCAACGGACGGTTGCATATTTAATGGGGTGTGCACGCCACTCTCGCCCTGACCTGTGCCTCTGAAGCGCCATATACCAGTTGCTCTTCGAGATACCGCTCCCGAGTCGTGCTCCATTATGCTTACGGTTTGATGTTCTAGAAGGACTGCCTGCTGCTTTATAATACTGGGATACAATCCAGTCAGCACCCGGCTTGTCATCTGCACTCAGTCAGCAAAGAAGGCCTCGGCATGTAACCGCCATATATGCAGGAGATGGACCTCGAACGGTTCAATACGTCCTGCGCGGGATGAGAGACCCACAGGAAAACGCAGAGTCCTTGGACCATCTCGCTGAGAGGGCTCGAGTGGGTGTAGCTTTGGTGAGATTGGAGAGTCTGAAGTATGAGCCGCCTCTAGGCCGGCCATCCATTCCGCTTCAGTCTAGAAAGATAGACTTTTGGCTCGGCGAGTTCAGAGATCGGGGATGCTTTCCAAACGTCCAACGGAACCGTATACGGGCCAAAATATCCCCATCCGTTCTCGCCCAGGCGCTGGGCCTATCTAGAGTAACCATCGAAGATTTGCAGGACACCGAGAACCTCCGACGCCTTGAGCTTCCTCAAGGCGTCGTGCTGACGCACAGTCATGGCCAACACAGACTGGAAGCCGCCAGACAACATATTTATCCTCATAATGTGTGGTGGGCTGTTGATCTCCTCAATGAAGGTATTCATGCGGATTCGGATATAATTATGGCGAGCTGACAATGTAGATGATTTGAATCGTCAGTTCGACGTGGAGGAGCAGAACCGGAACATCGAGTCCATCCCTCACAACGATGGGACCGTCTTCCGCTTTCTCGAGACCGATGGGTCGTGGAGAAAGGGGTTTTGCTCGAAACGGGTGGAGGTTGACTTGAAGGCGATTGAGAAACGGCCAGCCTTGTATGCGGCGCTAGCTGCGTTACGACCATTCGTAGGGTTATGGGATTCTTTTCATAAGGGAACTCTGGAACGTATCAATTGCGTTAAATGCGACGATGTAAAACGCGTTAGCCTTGCCTCAAAAAAGCACCGACTGATAGTAACAGGAACTTATATATTACCTCGACAGTATGAAAAGGACGTGGATGTTCATCATTGGCGGCGATCCAGAGCTCGCAGAGAAGATAGACGCAGCGACAGTAAAACTAATCGAGGCAAAAGCCCCGATGGTATCATTTGCAGATAAAGAAGAGATTGTGCGGGGATTTCAGGACGGGACAATCTTTTGTCAGGTGGGTGAAGGCGCTACCAGAATGCGGCTCCAACAGAACGTTCTGGCCGTCGACGGAATAATCCCTTCCATCAGGACTTTCTTGGCCGATACGTTATACCTTGAAGATAGTCACATTGCCATGAAAGTCCTCATCGCTCCCACGAGATGTCAAACCAGAGAGGCATTACGGCACATGTGGCGTGGTTCTCCAACGAACCGTGTAGTGCTAGAATATGCCGACGGACGGACGGAGGCGGCTAATGTCACCATGGAGGAGGAAGGCCAATTCCAGATAGCATATATACAGCTTTGGATGTTCTCAATGCGCAACTACCCCTACCTCACGAATCTTGTCCCGAAGACTGATGGCAAACACAAGGTTTCCAGCATTGGACCAGACCCAGAATGGCAGCGGGGGTTTGCCGCGATTGCCAAAGCTTTCGGGTTTGAGTCAACGGCGATCAATCTTCTACTTGAGGAGGACCCAGACCGTGTAAACGTTCGAGATATGCTCTCGAAAGCTAGACCACCAAATAGATTTGAATACGACCTCCAAGCCGAAACCCAGTCACACTGCGAATTACTTCACCGAATACAGGGGACGCAGCAGCAGCCGCATCGAGGCGTGTCGCCACGGTGGACCACGAACGCTTCAAACGTAAAGAAGAAGCGGCGGTACGGGCGGCCATATGAAAGAGCACTCAAGGAGTGTAACCCTTGCTTCTTCTTCCACAACATCTGCCAAGCACCTCCTCCTGGGAGGTACGTCACCGACTTGTTTGTGAAACGCAGCATCTTGCAATTCTTCTTTCATATCCCAGCCCTTCCTGCTGACCTGTCGCTCTGGCATGGTGTAGACCTAGAGACCACTGACAGGCACATCCAGCGTGCGCCGGAGGAGAACAATGACCTTGACCAATCTCGCGAACGCATCCGCGTACTCCAGAACAGCGCAGCCCAAACTGCAGCCCAGAATGCAGTACACGAGGCTGCGCAAGCTGCGATTACGCTGCGGCTGGAGGATGCCGAGAAGCGATTGGCTGCACAACAGGAAGAGAACGTGCATAATGAGACAAGGCTGTCCGAGGCTCGCGAGAGTTTAGCGGGGCAAGTCGCGCAAATTGAACATTACCAGAAGAGAATTGATGAACTTGAGACTGTAGAGAGAAATCACACGCGGGAAGAGTCGCGACAACAGTTGGATTTAGCTGAGAAGCTTCGTCAGAGTCAGCAGAAGATAGAGACTCTTGAGAGGACAATTGCCGATTACGAATCTGCTCGCGATATGCAAGTCGTGCTCGCAAAGCAGCACCAAGATCAACGAGGGATGGCAGACGAATTAGAGAAATGTCGCTTGATGATCGCAGAATTCGAGCGTAGGATCTCGGAGTATAAGTCTGAGAGTGATAGGCAAGCATCAGCGGCAAAGTCATTGCGACAGCAGCTTGCCGCACATTCACAGCACGCAATGACAGAATCAGAAGCACTACGATCAAGAATCGTGGAATGGGAAAGGGGTGACATACGAAGGCCAGAAGATCAAAACGCCGATAAAATGTCCCAAGGCTACCAGCAGAGAGCTGCTGAATTAGCACTCCTCAACCAAAAGCAGGCCGCAGACCTAACCAAATCCAATGAAGCGGGCGATGAGAAGGGTAGGATCTTAAACGTGATACTTGCACGGATCAAGCAGACCAGAGAAGGGGTCGAGATGCTGAGCACCGCTTTCACAGAACGGCTCCAACTTGAGCCAAACTATGAAAGCAATAACCGTGTAACGATCCATCCGGATGAACTTCCATTTGAAGATCTTCCTGGGGCAGAAACGCAGATCGAAGACCTAGAAAAGTCGATTGCCAAGTTCATTACTATCTACAGTCTGAAGAATCTGGCACAAGGCGAGAATTCCCGCGTAAAGTTACTCGAGTTGCAGAAGCTAGTCCCAAACGCCCGGCTCGCTATCGCAGACGGGAGCAGCGCTGGAGTCGACACAGAGGCCCCGGATCTCAACCAGATGCTTGCAGTCGTAAGTAGACGAGCAGAAGTCTTAGAACAAGAAGGTCGGGCTGTCCACGACCTCCAAGTAGAACTGGTATTGGCGAGGGCAGCCGCCGAGAGCCAACAGCAAAAGGCGGAACGTGTCGAAAGGCTCGAGGAGGAGCTCGCAAAGGCGGAGAAGCAGTTGCAACAAGAACAAGTGGCTACTAGGGACCTTGGAGAAAGCCTGGAGATAGCGCGCGACGCCATGCAGAGAGAGATAGAGCTCACAAGCGTCCTTAGGGGAGAGCTAGGTACAGCCAAGGCAGAGAATGAAGCACTACTCCAGCAAGGGAAGGCAGCTGCTGCAGAGCTCACAGCAGAGTTGATGACGGTCAAGGCAGACGCTGAAATCTTACAAAAAGAAGCAGAACGAGTTCATGGCCTGGAGGCAGAATTGAATGATTCAAGAACAGCTCTGCAAGCTACAGGCAAGGCGCAAGAGGAACTGGAGAAGACGAGACAGGACCTAGGAGACTTGAGGCAACTATCAGGCTCGTATATCAAGGAGCTGAAATCAGCAAAAGCCGACGCTGAAAGGAGGCTAGAAGCCTCCAAGAGTCGAGTGACAGGCCTGGAAGAAGACCTGGAAGCAGCGCGGCAATCTATCAAGGAGAGAGAGACAGAGTTAGCAGGCCTGAAGCTTGATATCGATGATGATGACGAGCGCGTAAGGCTATTGAAGGCACAACTGTTTGAGACGATCCGTCTGATACAGTTAGAGGAAGAGAAGAAGAAACTCGAGGCCGAGCAGCAGGAGATCCAAGCTGCGGTGGCCGAGGCAAAAGCCTCAAGCAACCAGGATCTTGGGGAACTCATGCAGCAGGAAGCGCATGTGGATGCCAGTCTCTCACAGGTCGAAGAGAAGATGGTTGCAACGGGAATAGATATCATGAGATATGCGAAGTATAAAGTACGCTTCGAAAGTTCCAAAACCGGCCGCCAGACAGGCGTGGACTATGTTCTCGTGGAAGACCTAGGGAAGAAGTTTGAGGAATTGCGTGATCAGATCGTTTATTGTTTCGTAAACGACACTATGACGGTAGTAGAGCTCGGGAAATACAAAGACTTCTTAGCAAATCAAAAGCATCTCGCTGACCGCGGGGAATTCTTCTACTGTGGCTATAATCCACCTCGGAAGAGACATCGCGGTCTAGATGATGCGGGAGAAGATTTGGAGAGTGCTCCAGGGCCCAGAGCCCAGGAACTAGCAAGACTTCGCGCTAAGTCCAAAGAACCCCGCGGTTGATCTCCATTTCCTCATTTTCATCGCCTTTTATATGTGTTTCGAGGCTGCAAGAGGGAGAGGTCGTAGCGATGTTGATATTCGGTTCTTCGTTTCGAGGGATATGTTACGGTAACGGCCATTCGAGTACTGGCAGAGGATAGCTACGAGATGGAAGGTTGGCCAGTATGCAGTCCTATGATGTGAACTGGGCCTTGGCCCCAGGTTGATCGCAGATGAAGATCGTTGTGGATTTGATCTGACAATTGACTTGATCACAACGTTGAATGCGGGGCTGTTCTTCTTCACCCTGCGCTAACTAAATTAGGTTAGGCTTCTCGTCTGGCTTCACGACGTGCATACAGCGAGCTATTGCGGCAAGGAGGGGCTTGCTGTCTATCACTATTTGATGAGTGCCTCGAATCGTCTTTGCATGGCTTTGGCGCATTTGAAATTGAGAATGATATCCTTCTAATCAACGCTCGAACAGATTGTTTATAAGTGCAGGATGGAGGGGATCTCTCTGATGCGGTATCACCAGGACCAAATCCAACGAATCTCTGCAATTAAGTCAGTCGTCAAACAAGAGCGTTATCTCGATTGTAGTTAATCTGTTTCTCCTAGATCCCGCCTAGCACTACAGAACCTGCGAACGGAGCAGCATCGAGCCAAACCATTGCAAACCGTGTAATCGAACCTCCGGCGGGTTGGCATTCACTTAACGACATCTCAATTCAGCAGCTCATGCTCCAGATCTAAGTGTGATTAGTCATTTCGTAGCAAACCATTGAGCAGCTTCTCGACTTACCAGCTCACATCTTCGAGTGCGACTAGTGTGGTCGATCGTTCTGCAGTCAGTAACCCTCAAACAATACCTCGATTCTCGCTTTCGCAGCTTCAAAACACGATCGACATTCTAGGCTATGGATATGCTGCCACAATTTCAAGTGGTAAAGATATTCCCCAAACGTGGCTATTTACGCCTTCATCGACTTGCTAAGCTCGTTGCCTTTGATATGCAATTGCTGTGGTCTGGGGAAGACGTCGAGACTGGTGGGTTTCGCCAAAGATAAATGGGACGAACCTATGTGCAATGGCTGCTATGGTTATCTACTTGCTGCTTCGAAGATCAATGACTGTGTGAGGAGCACACAAGATAATCTGGTTGGTGTCTCGGCTTGCACACAGCCATCACTCAAGACTCGCAGGGCTCGAAAATCTGCAGGTCGGGATCAGAAGTCTAATTGAGGAACACGGTAACGTTGTCGAGACTAGAACTTTGTTACTTGGATAGTGCACATGGTTTATTTGACAGAAGCAACTAGCGGTTGGAGACTTGTCGTGTGACTTTAATAACTTGTTATTTTGCTTGACGCTAGTGAATAGAACGCTGAGAGAACCGTGAACTCCATTGCTCATAACCCTTCCTAGTCTCTTGTGCTCGAAGTCTTGCAATCAACACAAAATGGTGATATTTCCTTTTGATGCCGTGGTGGTGCAAGTCCTTTGATGCTGTCACGGTTGAGCAAGAGCGTTATACTCTCACTGTGCTGTTCATAGCTTGATGACCAGGCAAACCCTAAGTCAGGATTGAACATGAAACATCTTTGATCGGAGCTGCTAAGATTAAGCTGACAGCTTTCAAGCAGCTGACATATGCCACCCCTTGAGCATTCCGAACAAGTGTTATAGCAGTCATTTTTGAGCTATAGGGCAGTTGGCTGACGGCTGACAGGTTTTGTAGTCACCGCCTTCAAGACCTTCTAGAAATAGTTATGCTATATACCGATTTGCATCCTAAAATAGTAATCGAAACGTGCTCAAACGTAACATCGGAGAGTCGAGATAGAGATATAAGACCCTTGATCTCTCCATAAATCTTCTCAGAATCAAGAATCAGAAAGCAAGATTGACTTCTAAGCATAATCTCAACCCTACTACTACCAAGAAACCGGTCTCAAAACGTGACTATGGCGGACATCGCGCCCAACAGGACTAATGCTACCACAGCTGCTCAGATGGGCAAAGGCGGAGCGACTATTCAATCCAATGGCCTCGTGACCCCAGAACCGACCCCCGGCCCGGACGCAGAGCGGATCGCTGCGGATCAACTGCGACAGAGTATAGAAATTTCGGAGCTTGAGAAAGTTCTTGGTGTTAAAGTTGACCGTCGTCTTGATCAGGTTGAGGAGATCAAGAAGATCTACCTGGAAAAGGCCTCAATCGCTGCTCAGAATGAAGGTGATTGGTCAGGTAAGTAAACCTCCTTAAGCAACGTTAGAATTTTCTTTAATCCACATATTAGCACTGATAACAGCATGCGTGGCAACGGGGATTAGCAAACAGTGGATAGATGAAACAAACCAACAGCTCAAACTAATCCCTAACCAAACAAATCCTAGCCACACTTCAACACTGCCTGGAGGAGCCCACTATGAAAAAGCGATGTCCCTAGAGGAGATCGAGCAGTTCATTGGCATAAAGAATATTCCTGGCGTTGATCAGCTCGAGGAGATTAAGCAAATCTATGTGACGAAGGCTCCACAGGTTTCTCGGGATAAGGATGCTTGGCAAAGTAAGTCGCGAGATATCTACAACTTGCCGTTTGCTAACTAAAAGTGCTAGAGTTACAAGCTGCAGTTGAGGCATCGGGAATTACTAGAGGCTGGATAGAAGCAACAAATCATGAGCTAAAATTGATCCAGGATGAGAAAGAAGACGAGGATATGGAAGATGAAGAGGCTATAACCTTTATCCAAGGAGTCTATACGCGCGTTACACCTACTATGGAAAAGATCTTGAGCGGTGATGACGACGATAGGCTCCATATGGAAATTCTAGAGGCGAACAATGCTATATCAAGTTGGCAACAGAGCCATCCCGATAAAGAGGACATGGTCGACTTAATTGACATAAAGAGAATCGAGGAGATTGTGGTCAAGGCTCATTTCCAGGCTGCAAAATATGAAAAAGATCCGACTAATACAAGAGCGAAAGAACAGTTTCTTAGTAGAGCGCAGGAACTCGCCGAACTGGTCGAGGCGAGCTCTTATCCGAGTACTTGGATATTGAAGCCACTGCCTGAAGCACCAAAGCCCTCGCCATCTGGGGGTAATGGTACTAGTCCTACAGGTACTGCTGCCACTAGCACTGTCGCTACTGACACTGCTCCTACAGGCACTGCTCCTGCTGGTGTTGCAGCTGGTGGTATTACAGACAACGGTACAGGTAGAACCAACATTGGTACGGACCCTTATGAATTGAACAAACTGAACGCGGGAAAACCAGGCTTTACGGAAGACGGAGAGATGATCATGGGACATAAGTTCAAGTATTTTAGAAAGGGCGATGAAAAGGGCCAGTTATGTAGCGGGCAACTCTTCGTCGCGATTGGACCGCAAGCCTGCCCTCATGTTAAGGTCCTTCCCCGCAAAGACTTTACCAAGAATACAGTTGACGCGTATCTGAACTGCGATCATGCGATGGAGGTTGGGGGAAGGACTGAGAAAGATAAGTTTGTCAAGATTCTCTGTACCGCAGCCGAATCCTGTGGACCGGAGCCCCTGAAAGAACCTGCAATCTACGCCTTGTGCGAGCGGAAAGAAGGAAATCCTATCTGGACATGGCGTACAGACCTTCAAGATTGGGTAGAAAGTAAAAGGGCCGCAGATAATTTGCTTCGGAAATGCATGGAACGAGAAAAGAATGAGAGGGCCCAGTTCTATGCAGCCCATGGCATTAAGGATGAACCAGAAAGCCGAGATCGAGTAGAGGATAAGCGCGCTCGTGTCTATGGGAAAATGGCCGACACAGCTGCGACTGAAGACAGGACCTTCCCATTTGTTCGTGCGTCAGTCTCGCGAGCAATTAAGGCCGAAGCGCAACCAGCAGCCAATTTCGAACCACAGGCTGCAAATGTAGGAGTGCAAGGCGGGTTTGATCCGACTAGCTTTCTTTCTTTTACTGCTTGGTATGAAAAGAAGCATAATGTGAAGTTAGGTGCAGACCCTGCAGAGCTGACAAAGTTGGTGGCTGCATTTAAAACTCTTCAAGATGCGCTCAGCTTGTAGCCGCTATTCTTTTCCTTTTGATTAGTTATTTCATCACTCGATACGTAGCCCCTGGGACTTGCTTGCTATCCTCTTTGATTGAGTTTGCCTTTCCTTCTGCATTTGTTTCGATTTTGTCATTTTGGATTTACGCGGTATCGTGGAGCATTTCAGACTTAGCACAAAAAGAACTCTAACCGTTTCTGGTTTTGATCCCACTGTACTACAACCCACGTGGTAACGCATCAACGCAAAGAGAGTGCATCTAGATATGGTTGCCATCACATGATGAGAAATTTTCAGCCTAAGGATTAAAAGTCAGATAGTCACAAAATTTCCAGACATGGGAAAGTTCTACCGGCAGATGGGGAATCACATTAACTTACTGTACAGAGGAATTAAGACTTACAGACCAGACTTCATCCCGAACAAGCTATTTGTGGACGACGTTGGACTATTTCTAAATGAAGCTTAACGTCCATCCCTGTGTGCCGGAAAAAAGTTGGAGAATGGAAGAAGAAGTGATAGTAGCATGCTTAATTGTAGAAGCTGGCTGTCCAGGTGTTCTTATATAGACAATAGACCTGGCTGCCTAGTATAGGCAGCCATATGTGATCTGGGATCCAACAAAAAACCTGCGTGCCGGAATGACTTCATGGTTTGGGGGTCTTAAATGCCCACCACATAAGTATATATGGTTATAATTAGTTTACTACTGTTCTCTAGATAATTCTCTATAGAAACTCGACCTGCAATTTAAAAAAAACACCATAATTTGGCTGTGCTATCCATCGTCTTATTGAGAGCGTCAAAAGTGGTTGTAGCTATTGTCCCCTACTTTATCACAACCATTAACCTGTCCTTGCTTTTCGGGGCCGTGGAATAGACCATCTATAAACCTAAGATGCAGCTTTAAGCCTTGGTAACACAAAGCCAAAGGAAATCTACCAGCCGTATTTATTCGGTCAAAGGGTGGGAAGTACACAAAATGCCAAGCATCTTAATAAGCGAGAAAGGATTTTATCGCCTAACCTAATATTTTATTTCACAGCCACACTCGTATTACAAATTTATCAGTGTCACGTGAGAGTGTGGCGCAGCATAGTGCTCTTCTGGAAGCCTCATATATTAGAAATCAAGGTTGGGTAGTGAAACTCTAACCTTGCGAGGCTGAGCTCGATACTTGTACGTATCTACCAATATGCGGAGGAGCTCGATACTTGTACGTATCTACCAATATGCGGAGCAAATCAATCCAGTGGGCGCATCGGCTTGTTAAGACTGGCTAAGTCGATTCATCTAAAGTATGCTCTGACATCATGACTACACATAATACTGTGGACTATCGTGGGAATGGTAACAACGGCCCTCAGACTGGCGTTGATTATGGGAATATAACGGTCAACAATGGTGCAGATAAGCTTTATCGAAAGATGTCCTAGAGAAGTAGTATACTCATTGCCGCTCTGTTGTTCTTCGAGAGCTAAACGATGTAAGTAGTAAAACTTGCTCAACCTCCTCCCGTTTGCAGCGAGTGCACCATTCAATTCGTACGCCTGCCAAGACGAACCCACCTGCCTCTCTTATACCCGAGTCGGCCTTCTACAGGATATATACGACTGGGCCGATGGACAAGATGAACGGTGTATCTTCTGGTTGAACGGTATGGCTGGCACGGGAAAGTCGACGATTGCACACACGGTCGAACGGAACTAATTCGAGCAGGACCGGCTTGCAGCCAGCTTCTTCTTCTCGCGAGGCAGCGGTGATGCCGGCAATATCAGCAAGTTTGTCACGACTATTGCTATACAACTCGCGGTACACATTCCCCCGGTCAAGCAGCACATTTGGGACGCTATCACAGCTGATACCATAATCGCGAGCCAGTCTCTCGCAGATCAGTGGCGCCAGCTCGTGCTTAGGCCGCTTTTGAAGCTGGGAGGGAATGACACATATCCATCATATGTCATGATCATAGATGCCTTGGACGAATGTGACGATATAAACGACATGCGAATCATTCTACAACTACTAGCTCAAGCTCGATCACTAAAGATCCGGCTGCGGGTGCTGATCACAAGCAGATCAGAGGTTCCAATCCGAACCGGGTTCTGCAAGATATCAGATGCTGAGCACCATGCCTTCATCCTTCACGACATGGAAACGGCCATTGTGGACCATGACATCTTCGTCTTTCTAGAGCACCATATTGGATTAATTGGACAAGAATGGTGTCTTGGAGCTAGCTGGCCGAGCGAGCAAGCTCTTAGACGGCTAGTTATAGAGTTTGAACATTCACACTGGCATGACTGTAATCCAACATTATCTATGCTATCAGTTTCTTGTGCAACATGTTGTGTTGGATAATAAAATTCTTTGTCCGATCACGCCCCTGTCGGGTGACGTAACGGTAGATGTCAATCCTTTTTAGAACCATTCTTAGCCGCTGTAGCTCGACAAATTGCCTTGTGCTCTTTGAAATGGGCAACCTGGCAAGCCCGCCCGCAGTATGTGACCTCGTTGCACCTTCCGCACCGCATCAAATGCACAGAAACCTTTTTGCACTTCGCGCATTGGGCCGGTGTCGACAATAGGCGTCTCTTATTCCCACTTCCGGTCTCTACCGCCGCCAACAAATCCTCCGCTGTCTTTCTCGTCAATCTCAACACCCGCTGTTCACCCAGACTGACGTGCGCCGCCGACCATGCGTTCCCTTCCGGAGTATAGAACCCTTCCGCGAGTTGATCTTCTAACTTTTCTAGTTGATTTTTGAAACCATCGAGAAGACTAGAGATCGATTCTACCAGAAACCGCAGGACTTCCACTTCATTTGAATCGCTGACTTTCTCAAATGCAGCATCGCTTTTATGAGATACCATTCCAGCAAGATCGGATTCATTCAGCCGTTGAATACGGAGGTATCGAAGGATGCTACTTGGTAGCGGATCGGTGAGAGTAAGAGAGACAGTAGAGGTCGAATCGAGTCCAGCGGATACCCAGAGTTTGTGCTTTTGCTCAAAAAAAGGCGCCATGGGGTGTGTCGCAAGAACGAGATCATAGCTGTCGTTGGGATTACTGGGCACGACAAAGCCATAGAGACGTAATAAGCGATTGTTTGGAACAGGACCGTAATTGATGAGAACCTGGGAGAACACTTCTAGGTAAGCGCCCTAATTAGCAGCGTTAGAAAAGAAGACGGACGTACCTGATCTCCAGGTTCGTAGTCTTTCCCGGCAAGAATAGAGAGGTTTCCAGACAAGACATCGTAGATATGACACTGCTCAACCTTGGGCGAGTGATTCAACATGTCTGCGAAGGGCGCCAAAAGTCGAATCGAATCTCCATTGCCCAGCTTAAAATCCATCGCACGACTCCACACAGTGCAGAGTGCCCACTTGTACTGAGTTATTGGAAATAAGTGTCAGTAGCCGATTCGCTGCATCTTCACTGTGTTGTATACGTACATCTTCGATGGTAAACTTGTCGCATGGGAACAGTTCTTGATGTCTTCCAAATAGTCGTACTACCAATTCCTTATAATCGGCCTCGATCTGTCGATCCAGCTGCTTCGTGGTAGTGTAGAGCGAAGTTCCCGCGCAAATTTCCAACTCGGCCTCCGCAAAGAAGATACTCGAAGTATAGCTCGCAGGCAGCGCTGCTACATGGCTTCCCAGACCATCATATCCCGACCCGCGCGATCGGACAAAGAGAATATACGTAGCCAAAGTGTCATCGACAGACAAGGGCGGCCGCGCCGAGAGAAGGGCTGGCCCAAGGACGGGATCAGCATATGCGTGTTTCACTGTCCAGAGAACGCCATGTGGAATGGTGAGAATCTTTCCTCCTTCCTCAAATCGCCGCAGCGTCCTGACACCGCGCCCAGTGTTCGAGAAATCGGCAAGCTCCAAGTCATCCAAGCCTGACGCTCCATACTGTTTCAGCCAGCTTTCCATAGGATCGGACGAGAGTGTGAGTGGGCCAGGAAATTACTGTCTTGTGGCGGGTTTGGCAACAAGTGATTGCTCAGTGATGTTGAAATATAGGTAGAGCAAACTTAATCACTGAGCAGTGGTTAAATATATGTACACAATGTGGAGAAACTGCCTGAAGGTTTAACAATCAAGTGAAAGGCGAGCGCGATGCAAATTTTATGTTGAAGCGGAGCTGCCCGGCTCTATGCCTCAGGCCTTAATGGTCACGTTACTGATATATATATTATCCATGTTATATACTGGGCCTGTTAAAGCCTTGGGGAAAGCATCGTAGAAGCCTTGAGGAAGCCTTGTCACTCCTTTAATAGCTCTGATTCTCGTGGCTCAGGATCTCTCAATATTCACTATATAGAATAGGCGCATTTCGAGCCCAATGTCGTTCTCTAAGGAATTCAAGACATTCTTACGTAATCCTTGCGTCTTAGGCACCCAATGAATCAACCGCTGCAACATCTTAAGTCGATCCTCACGCATCACGTGGTAGAGAGTCTCCGAGATGTTTTCAGGCAATACCTTGCGTCCTTATGTCCTAAGGCATACATGGCTAATTCTTGCCGCCCGAGAGCTTGGCAGCCTATCACACCACAACAATCTCAGCATCAATGGATTCTGAAGAGCCGCTTAACACTCCCACCCGCCAGGAGTGTGCCTAAAATTAGAAACATCCGACTCGCCTGTGAATTATGTATTAATTCTTTTGTCATGCCTAGTACAACCCCGCCGTGATTGTATCGTCATTTGTCTTGCGCCAAGGCATTATTTATAGTTAAATATCCCTGGAGGAACGGCCCCGGCGCCTACAGCTCGGACGTTTACCCCAGAACCAATCATTGCATAAGCCACCAAGCCACAGCCGCTGGCAGCACTTCGCAGCCACTGCCGTAGGCGCCCGTCACTGCCGCACGCACTGTGACTTTGGAGTAACGTCTCGTAAAGAGTTGTCATAAGTGGAGGAACAATCTACACTACTAATCTTGCCATATACATAGCTGGCTCAGGGCGACCTCCGGCGCACAAGAGAACACGAGATACCTCTGCTTCTTGACATCATAGTCCATCATAGCATCATCATTCGCACACTCAAGCGCGACAATTTTTAGTTACAGCACAATTCTCCTTACTGGTGTCCCGTCCTAGCAGAGTGCTTCAATCCGTTCCCTTTCCTTCTTCTGCCCACCGACCATTTCATAGATACTCTCGCATCCTTTGGTTTCGCGAATCAGTCTAGAGGTAAAGTGCTCCCTACCACTGCATAGCAAAACTTCTATTCTGCATTGGAGCCATAATTAAGTGTTGCGCCAGCAGTAGTCACGGGACAGTTCACTGGTTGCCAAAAGCCCACTTTCGCCAAACAATCACCATGTCAGTTGGTGATGTCATTGCTGTCGTGACTATCCTCATCAATGTGGGGACGGATCTCTACAATCGAATTGACTCTGTCAAGCAAGCTGCCGACGACCTTCTGTTGCTCACGGTCCATCTTCAAGTTCTATCGAAGGTGTTTATGGGGTCAGAGAACGACATTATCATGGCCTATTCGTCGGAGTTTATGAGAATGCTAGGTATTTTGAAAAGTATTCAAGAGTCATACAACAAGTGTGCAAAGGTCTTAGGCGTCGAATCTGCTGGAACGACAACCGCGACTCAGAAGACAGCGATAAATGGCAAGAGTTTTGCCAAGCGTGTGGTGATTTTTACCCGGATTCCTAGCGTTCTCGCCGAGATTCGGTATAAGGCCGAACAACTTCAGAAGATATCTAGCATACTGTCTGTTTCATTCCTCTCCGACGTCCGAAACCATCAGAAAAAGTTGAGTCGGAAGGAACCTCTTAACTCCCCTACCGCGAAAAACACTATTTTGCACGATAATTTGCTGAACCTGGACCTCAGCACGGGATTCGCTAGCATCGACCGGATGGTGGAAAACCTCATGAACGAATGCAAACACCTTGAGCACCAGCTCCAGGAGACTACTCTGTTTCCCGACACGTCGGCCGTTCAGATTTATCAAGCGCAGAACCCTGAAGGAGCATCGTTTTGGAAGGATCGATTCCAGAAAGGCAAACTTTACGCCTCGGCTCTTCGCTATGAGGTAATAACACTTAAAGCATCCCCCAGCCTTTCCTTCTATTCGCCATGTCGCATATCATATTGACATGTCGCTTTCTCAACAGACATTTTATGTTTCTTGGGCACGCTTCGTACATGAGGTAGAAACGTCCTTCGTTCTCAAAATGATACCGACCGGGATTTTTGAATCCGAAAACCTAGACCGCGTTCGCCTACAAGGGTCTCGTTATTCCATCAATCAAAGTGGCACACGTCGTCTTTCCACCATCCGGCCTCTCTGGCTCCCGGCTCTTCGATCCGCTCTAGATCCGCTGCACAAGGGCTACGTCAAACCTGACGACTATTTCAAATTGATACACGACTGTTCCTTGTCCGACACACTTAGAAGGCTGGTCCTCGAAAGCGCAGGCTATGGTACGTTTGTCGAATGTGAAAGAGCGTCCGGCGATCTTGCCTTACCGGCGGCAATCGAGTCTCCTTCTGGCCATATCGGGTGGATATCTGCTCAAATTGTGGCCGTTCCGACACCTGATGAACTTGGAATCGTCACCGTACAGGAGGTCACGGAATCAAGCAGCGATGCCATCTTTGCACACTTTAATGGAACGGCCGGAGACGTTCACGTTTACGTTCGTTACCTCGAAACTGGCCAAATCGAGCGCAAGAGTCTCTTAAAGCAAGTTCGTCCGGTAGGAGGTATTTCTGTTGGCGCTGCATTATCCATCCGCCATGAGCTGGACTCAGGCGAACATGCCTGGAGCTGCGATCTTCGCATCACCGAGTTTAAGGCATTTCAAGGTGGAGAGTACATTATTACAGCATGTGACCGTTCAACTTCTGTCGAATTTTCCACAAGGCCTCTCAAGGCTTCGTCCGACATTATGTTATACGGAAACGACAACTCCGCAAGTTTCACCATACCGGAGTTTGACTGTACGCTATTGGGCCCGTCGAAGGTATTCATCAACCCGCCGAAAGTTGGTGAGAAAGTTCAGGTATGTACTACCTCGTTAGAACACTTGGTCAGGCATCTTTTGAGGTGCGATTCTCATTCTATAAATGGCTAGATCGAGTACGACGGGTTCTGGTACGATTCAAGAGTCACGGCAGTGGATGGCGACGAGATTGAGTTTGTCGATTGGGATAATTTACCGAAAAAAGGCGAAACCAATATTACACAAGCTAGACACCTCGGTGAAGCAGATGAGAAAGAGGACGGCAACTTGTTCTTTACAGAAGAGCAGTTGATACAACTCGGGAAGGGCACGCGGCGACTCTGGAGACCGTGGCGGAGAAACACCGACAGGTACGATGTTCGACCTTATCGTTGCTTCCATATCGGCGACACTACCGAGGCACCGGTCATGTACCCGGATTTCCGATTCCATTACCATGTTACCGACAATTCGCAACTCTACCTTCCTGCTCGAATCGTTGACGTCCAAGGCGACCAGTATGTGATCGAATTTAGTCCAGCGTTCTCGGTTCATAGCTGGTGGCCAGGGAGAATGCCACAGGGCGAACAAATAGACCTAGTACCGGGATCAGACATTAAGATGGAAAATCCGTTCGACTTCAATCGCGTGACGGTTGCCATGGATCGGGTACGTCCTTTCATTGCGGGTCCACGACCAGTTTTGGGTGTACAGTCCGCGATGCCGTCTGGGTGGAGTTCGTTTCAGGGTATTCATCTCTGCAACCTCGAGGATCTTCTGGAGGGAAGCCTTTGGAACAATGATCTCGATAATGAGCGAGTGGGTGGCTAGAGAGGCCGGAGCGGATTCAAGTATGAGAAATAGCTGCTAGTATACTTTTGGCAGGTTGTAGAGCCCCGTTTGAGGACGTGGCCATCTTGAATTCGGGAGAGCGGGCAGACAAGGCAAATCGCTTAGCATCATGGATGAATGCATACAAATTAGGGCTTTTATTAATTTAAGGACAAGTTAGTCAGACTTATAGAAGTGATAGATAGATAACTTACCGAGACATAAGCCTCTAAGGACAATATTGCTTGAATCCCCTCTGATGTCTTGCCCATCCACCCAAGTGCCTCAAGCCAGTGCAGTAGATGAGCTTGTAGAACCAATGAGCTTCCTTGCTATCGTTAGCCTGAGAACCACTTCTTTTTATATGCTGGACCCAGTAGAGGCATGCATATTTAACTTCAGGCGGAAGGCATTTCTTAACCCAGCTGCTCTCAACTTGGCTGGCTTGACGCCCAGGAGCATTTATTTTGCAAATGTCCTTGTTGAGTGTCTGGGACATTAGCTGTATGCAGCTAGAAGCTAATACCTGATGTGCCCTCTTCTCGTCCACTCAGAAACTCCCACATCGATCTTTGCTGAGGAGGAAGTCGCGAAATGAAGGGTGGTGCAGGCGGAGCGGGTGAGTCAGGTCCTCAGGAATATGCCTTCGAAATTTTATCCGTAGGGTAAAATATAAGAAGGTTCTTCGAAGAAAGAGACCGCGTGTGCTTCGGCCTTAAGTTATTCCGTTTCGGCCTAAATTTATTCCGCATGGTCTAATTCTTTCTCCATCCCGATCTGTTTCAGCGTGTATGTTTGGTCACGTGTGTCTAGTCACGTTATTATATTTACTTTTTGACCTTATTGTTTCTGTTCTGTACCAGCTCCGTTCAATTCTTTTGCATTGTTCAGGTGTTCCAAACGAGCGTTGTGTCAGAGTTTAGTATCGTAGGTATAGTTCTATTCCTTCGATTTTCTGTTTCTACTACTTTCATTCTAATTCTTCTCATGATATTAGGTATTAGCATTCTGTTGATGTGAGCCCGTATCATGTTTTCTTCTCAGACCTTTACACAAGAAGGAGGATCTCTTCCAGATAATAGTAATGAGACCTCTGATAGGTATGTTTATTTGTTTGGAAAGATTTCCAGTCATTTTCGTATACCTGCCAATAATGCAAACCCTGCTGCCGTTTGCTATTCTAGCCTCCTTTTAGGCCTATCATTCTAACCAGCTTCTTTCCAGTAACAATAAGACGCTGCAGGCGCGGATTGAGCTACAAAGAGAAAAGGTTCGGGCGCTCGAGCTTGCCGCTGAAGAACGCCGGAGGACTGGGCAGGCTCAAGGCCAGGTTCGCAAAGAACATCCTCGGCGACGATGGGTTGAACAGCGTTGGATTGATGGCCCGATCCGCGAGCAGTCTGAGGTCTTGCGTCATCAGAATAGTGGAGAGGCTGTGAGAGCCGCGAATGAAACGATACGCCAGATTCGTCTAGCCCAAATAGAGCGGATTAGTGTCCTAGAGCGTCAGCAGGATCAGCAGCGTCGTAGGGAAAGGCAGTTACAGGATGAGCTAAAGCGTCAGCGGGATGAACTACATCGTAAGACAAGACTGCTCCAGGATGAGCTAGAGCGTCAGCGGGATGAATGTCGTCGTAGAGAAAGACGACTCCGTGATGAGCAAGGAATGCACGCTCTCTTACGTCATAAAGCAAACAAGGTGCAGAATGCGGATTGCCAGAGGTTAGCAAGAGTTCAAGAAGCAGAGCAGAAGCAGGCGCAGGAAGATGAGCGTCGTAGGGAAAGACTGGGTAAAGATGAGCTAGGAATACAAGCCGTCTTACGTTATGAAGCAGACAAGGCGCAACACGCCGAATACCAGAGGGAAGCAAGAGTTCAAGAAGCAGGCCAGAAACGGTCACAGGAAGAGGAACGTCGCCGGAAGGACCGAGAAACTCGAGACCAAGCTGGTAGACAAGCTATTCAGCGACATAAGGCTTCCCTCCAAGCCCAGAAGGCGCAGCAGAGATTGCTCGAAGCGGGGCATCTTACTGCGTTCGATGGTGTCCTTCCATCTTTTCTCGACGAGGAGTACCAATATATGAAGCAGGCTTCGACTGTTTTCCCAGAGAACATCGACTCTAATATCCAGATGAGGTGTATGAGGGTTTACCAGAGCGCGATCTCAGATGCTTCGAGACGTCTGCCGTGTGGGATTTGTGGAGGATTATTCCAGGAGGACGAGATGACAAGTATTAGTCTCCAAGACGAAAACTTACAATATTTCCTCCAGAGGACGAGAACGGTCCCTGACTGTTGCGCTGTCAAAAACAATATAGTTAGCCTGTGTACGGCCTGTAGCTCAGCCATTGCCAAACGGGCCATTCCTCCGCTTTCGGCCGGTAACTTTCTCGACTGCTTGTTCTGCCAAGACTACCCAGAGGTTCTGAAGAATCTCAATACTGTCGAAGAGGCTTTCATAGCACGGGCTCATGTTGTCGGCATCTTTTTAAAACTCACCTCGGGCGCTAAGACGGGGATCAGTTACAGAGGAAGTCGAGGTCATTCTGTTGCCGTAAGACAGGACCCTAGTGAGCTTTTGAAAATCTTACCAGCTGCAAGACTGCGAGATCATACGACGATCACCGTCAGCTGGGACCGTGGGACCCCGCCGTCGGAAGAGAACCTTGCGCGGTTTTGCTCTGTTGATAAGGCAAAGGTCGTAAATGCCTTGCTATGGCTGTGTGCTCATAACCCCGGCTACAAGTCAGTGGTCGTGGACTACTCTGTTCTGGACTCTTGGCCTGATCACCACATTCCTCAGGAGGTCAGAGACGCCTCTATTACACTAGGTTCTGAGCCAGGCTCGACAGATACTCCAGTGGAAGACGAACGGGAGGGCTATGCTACATCCTTGCGGGATGGGCTTTTTGAGAATGAGCTAAATGCGGGGGTGGAGAACGCCGAGCCTGGCAGCAGGTCCTTCTTCTCCGACCTTCATGGTCAAGATCTCCAGTCCACCCCAGCAACTTTGGCAAGTCTCCAGGCCATCCTCCAAGAGCAGGATCTTGACCGTTCAGGCCCGCTGAATTAAAACTGTCAAAGGCACACCAGCGTGAGGGTCAGAGCGTGCGAGACTTCATTATATACTTAGATTCCCTAGAGAGACAGTTAGGT